>JBBPBX010004763.1:6664-33858 GCA_038048925.1 Garcialebias charrua
AGCACAGTTACGACAAATTACATATGCATTTGAGGTCTAGGCGGTGAGATTAGTCCATGAGCCTTGTTCAGATCAGCCACAGTTCTGTTGATGTTTCCAGCCAGCATTTCTGATAAGCGCTCACAGAAACTTCTCGGGGGGGGGGGGGTAAGATGCAGTTGTTGTCCCCAGTTACTCATGACCCAGGAAAAATTTGATAGTCAGCCATTCCAAGGCTGTATGGAGAGTTAGAACAAATACGCTTGTTATAAGCGACTTTAGGCTTTTTTTCCCTATAGTTGCTTGCAAATTTTTATGAGTCGCGGGTTGTGGTTTTTTGGGCTTGTTGTGAACGTGATGATTATTGGGCTTGACTTTCTTTCAGAGTGAAACCAGTTGATTATCTCCCAGCTTTACATAATAAAGCAAAAGATGAGTGGTAGTAGGTAGTTTGTCCCTTCCACGCCCCCGTTTCCTGTTTATTGCTCCCACCCATGTTGGCGAGGCGACAGGCGCACACTCAAACAAACACTCACACTGCGGCTGACCACTAGGGGTTTTTACTCACACGCAGATGTCAGGATGTTTTGTTTTTTTATTTTTTAGAAAACACAAGATTTACATATTTGTTGCATATGCAAAATGTATTTTTTTTATCATAGCTTAAAAGTATGTTATTCAGAATCAGAATAAGCTTTATTATCATTGTACCGAGATACGAGAATATGTCCATACAGTCGTCCAAAGGATGGACAGAGTGCACGTAGCTGCTGCTATAAAGCACGGCCTTCCTATCATTTTCAGAATACATTTTTTTAGATATAAAAAGTGACAAAGCCATGAGGAGAGGATAGTGGCATTACAAAAAAATATCTTTTCACACCTTGTCCTAACAGGACATGATTTAAGACATCAAAAACTCTGCCAGCAACCACATTTATGAACATGTTACATACAGTATGCATTTACGATGAGGTGGTCCAAAACAAGCGCAAACAAATACTGTAGTCCATTGTCCTCATAAGATGATGGTCAGCTGGCGCAGTTCTGATAAGCCTCCACAGAAGATGGAGGGGAGGGGGGTGGGGTGGTATGCGATGGACAAAGCTATTCCTTAGTTTGCACATTTCCCAGGAGAAATTGACAAGTTGGCCAGTTTCAAGGCCAAATGGGGAGTCAGATTCAGATAAGCCACAATTGTTGATTTATTCAGGCAGACTATTTTTTTCTTGTCAGCCTTTGAGTCTGTACTGATATTTCCAAGGTCCAAAATGGCCAGATTAGGGTGCATTCTACTGGTCTGTGCTTATGAGCCTCTCAAAGGTTGTTTCATGCTGACGAGTCAAAAGCCACAGGTGGCCTGTGATTCAAATCACTTCCAACTTATGGTTTGGCTCGTAAATCAGCTGATTTTGAGTCCTCAAAGCACCAACCAAACCTTCACATAGGCAGCATGAGGGCCAACTTAGCTGCAGCCATCTTCTTTGTACACTGATAAACCAGGATCCAGACTATTCCAAAAACAGGTAACCTGTTATCATAAATCCAGTTATATGCAATGTCGGTGTCCTCAATCGACAGCAGAAGTAGACACATCACATTCTACTTCCCTAGATATATCCAGCTACACATGTCGTCCGAGCAGATGAGGGTTCTCCAGGACGCTGTCATTTTATTGAAAATATTTTGTCATTTGCAATGCAAGTCCAGTTGGTCAGATCCAAAACCGCAGTTTTCATTTAACAGACAAAGAAAAAAAAAAGCAGGAGGAGAACAGGGAGCGGGAAGAAATACGTACGCCTCGTTAGAGAGCTAGTGAGGGAAAGTGTTTAGCATAATTTGGCTGTTGTTTATGTGTAACGCCATAATAAATGTAAGTTTATACTGTTTAAAAACGGCCTCTGTTTTACACAATGTGGTGGGTTTTCTAGTTGGGCTTGTTTTGGGCTTGTTTTCAAAGAGCTGGTTGCTTGTTTCTACCACGAGATCTGGCAACACGAATATTACACAGCTGACAGGGGCTGCAGTGGTGAGCGAGGCTCCCATCACCCTGCTTTTATTCTTAAAATCTCATTCTTCCTTGTCCCTTTTGAGTTTTTCTTTTTTCTTTTATGGCTCTGCATTTTAAATGGGTGTTCAAGTTGTTCTGATTGGGTACAGATGTCTGTGTTGTGGGAAACCAGCATCAAACACGACTGACTTAGATGTGAGCAGAAGAAGCATTCTTTCATGGAAATTGCATCTTCTCAAAGAAACCAGTAAATAGGTGTTAAATAAAGCCAAGGCTCAAAAAGTTGTGATCTGGGCGAGCGAACGGTCAAAGCACCCACCATCGTTGTTCTTATTAAAAACGAGTCCTTAACTCAAAGCAAGTGCGGCAGACTGAGATCACAGACGTTTTACTGCTCAACAGTCTGCTTTATGAGACTGGCTCTCTTTATGTTTTAATGTGAGGGCATGGCTGGGTGGTAAGGAGAGGAGAAAGATGGTGGGTGAGGCTGTCATAGGGGATGGGAGATTAGCAAAGATTAAGTAGGAATAAAGGATGGCGTGTTAGAAAAGAGTGGTTGTGAGGTTAAATTGTCCACTTCTTTCTCCAGGTCTAATTATTGCTGATAAAAGAGGCGGCTGGGAGCAGCCAATCAGAATTCTTTACATCGAATTCACGCTTGATTCTATTCTTTTCTGCACCTTTTTTTTTTACTATCAAAGCTTTTTTTTCCTTTTCGCTTGATTTTACTGCATCCCCTCAAAAATATATGTGCTCTTTTAGCAAGCAGGTTGAGTTTTATTTAAACAAACTTTGACTTTTGTTTGTCCGTTTGTATCTTCTTCCACAGAAAAGTGTTTCATGCTCAATGCTGTGGCATCAGATTGGCAGTTTGCCACATACTGTTAAAAGTCTGTGTGTATGTGTGTGTGTGATGGTTGAATGTAAGAAAGACTGAACACCTCAAGAATGTGTTTTCGATAACAAGTTCCCTCAGCGCACTAGATTTCAGTTGTTTCACAGTGTGTCTGTGTGCATGTGCGAGTGTGCGTCCTATGGGGAGTGAATTTCTGCAGGTTTCTTTTTGCAGCCATGATTGGCCATGTGTGTGTCATTTAACGATCGAATAAAACGATTGATTAATTGTTTGCATTGATCATGTAAGAACAGAAACATTCAGCTGATCAGTTCCTTACAGTTTATTTTTTATTATTTATTATTCTGGATCAGCCAGACACAGAAACTCACAAAGCACGTGTGTGTTCCTACCTGTAGAGCACGACTCCAGGTCACTGCTCATGCCTCGTGTGCACTGGTGCAGCGTGGTGCAACAGCAGAGCCGTCACTAACGCATACGTCCTCCACGCCGCTCTGCAGGCCGCCTCATTAAACTTTTAGCTGAACAGTTAAAAACTCCTCTGCCGTTCAGTCCCAACAGGCAGCAGCAGAGGAGTAAATTAGATTCAGTCCGTCCGCTGGGTTTGAAGTCAGACGGGAAGGATGGCGTTTGCAGACTCAGTCTGCAGAAAATCAGTGCGGCGTGGCCGCAGGTGGTGCTTTCTGAGCCATGATATCCACCTCGCAGGCTGTGATGACCCAGACCATGCTGAGTTTTGTTCTCGTTTCCTCACTCTGCCTATCCCTGTCTTTTTTGGTTGCCCACAGAAATTTGGAGACGACTCTTAATGCATCAATACAAATGTTTTGAATTATTTGAATCTGGTTTTAAAACTCCACAGCACTGAGTCAGCAGTGTTGAAAGTTTTTTAATGACATTCTTTTAGCCACAGAGTCAGAGAATCTTTATTGTCATTCGCACCACATGTGGTACATGTGATGAAACGAGATTATGTACACAGGGTCCCAGTTACATCCAACAATAAAATGTAAGAGAAAAACAGTAATAACATCTAAGATATGAACTAAGAAAAACATCAACTAAAAATACACTAAGCACTAATATAGAAAAACATTACTCCAAACAGCAGCACGAACATGAGTCTGTATGAGCAGACAAACAGAATGAACACAGCAACATGAAAACAGATCAGCAGTAACATGATGTGATATTTCACAGTGATTATTCTTATTTATTTATTCATGAGTCTAACAGCCTCAGGGTAGAAGCTGTTCCTCAGTCTAGTGGTTCTACATTTGATGCTCCTCAACCTCCGTCCTGAGGGGAGTGGGGCAAAGAGTGAGTGTGCTGGGTGAGTGGGGTCTTTCATGATGCAGGTGGCTCTTTTCCTGCATCTGGAGGTGTAAATGTCTGTGATGGTGGGGAGACTGACTCCAACATCTTCTGTGCAGCCTTCACCACTCTCTGCAGAGCTTTTCTTTCTGCAGCTGTGCAGCCTCCATGCCACACGTTGATGCTGGAGCACAGGATGCTCTCCACTGCACACCTGTAGAAGGAGGTGAGGACTGAGCTTCTCAGACCAGCTCGTCTCAGCCGTCTGAGGAAGTAGAGTCTCTGATGACCTTTCTTGATCAGGCTGGTGGTGTTGTTGCTCCAGCTGAGGTTATCATTCAGGTGTACACCCAGGTACTTGTAGCTGGAGACCACTTCCACCACTGATCCTCTTATGTTCAGTGGGGTGTGGGTGTGTTTGTTCCTTCTGAAGCCTACAATCATCTCCTTTGTCTTCTTCACATTGATGTGAAGGTTATCCACCTTATTCCTACGCCCCATGACGCTTTGCGCGAAATGTGCACACGACTTCCGGTTGACCGGAAACACCATTTGTTTACATGCGAGTACAGTTGAAGACAGTCCAAACTTTGTTGTTTTAGTTCATTAAAAATGTGGGAACACCACTCGTTTTGTTAAAAGAGGAGGGACAAATAAAAAGAAATTACAGATGTTACCTGATCGCGCAGACATAATTTAAAAATACATAAATAGCGAACGCGTTTGCTCCGGCCTCTCGGCTAAGGTTTGTTAGCAGCTATCTCGGCTAAAAATACCGGTCGCGTCTGAGATCTATCGTTTTAAGACAGTAAATCTTCCAAAACTCTCATTAATAAACCCTCCCCGAATAAAAAGATGTTACCTGATCGCGCAGACATAATTTAAAAATACATAAATAGCAACGCGTTTGCTCCTGTCTCTCGGCTAACGTTTGTTAGCAGCTATCTCGGCTAAAAGTCACGGTGTTCTGTAACACCGGTCGCGCCTGACATATATCATTTTAAGACAGTAAATCATCCAAAACTCTCATTAATAAACCCTCCCTGAATAAAAAGAAATTACAGATGTTACCTGATCGCGCAGACACAGCCATAGAGTAGGATGCAGGAACACTCTTTCTTTGTTTTGGGTCCGTGTTGAAAACACTGTTGTTTTAGCCAAAGATTTAGCTTGGTCCGGTTGTTGGTGCAGCCGCGAACAGCACAGCAGGTACCTGAACCCCGGTAGGACATTTCAGTAAACGTTCCGTTTAAACAAAAGCTGTGTTTGCTCCGATAAAATGAATGAAAATAACTTTCAAAAACACCCGCGATCCATACTCCGCCTATGGAATACAGGCACTTCCGGTGTCGGACAGGAAGTACAATGCACATTCGTTTCTACAGTGACACCCCCAAGAATAAGGTGGATTCTCTTTGCACCAGCTCTCCAGGTGTTCCACCTCCTGTCTGTAGCTGGACTCATCATTGTTTGTGATGCATCCCACCACAGCTGTATCATCTGCAAACTTTACAATATGACAGCCTGGATGGGTAGCTGCACAATCATATGTGAGCAAAGTGAACAGAAGAGGGCTCAACACACATCCCTGTGGAGAACCAGTGCTGAGGGTAATGGTGGAGGAGGAGAAGTTATGGATCCTCACGGACTGAGGTCTGTTTGTCAAGAAGTCTAGTACCCAGTTACAAATGGAGGGGCTTAGTCCAAGTGTGAATAGTTTGTCCATCAGAGTTTGGGGAATCATGGTGTTGAAGGCAGATGTGAAGTCCACAAAGAGCATACAGACGTATGAGTCCTTCTGTTCCAGGTGGGTGAGAACAGTGTGGACCACAGAAGAGATGGCATCCTCTGTTGATCGGTTTTCGCAGTATGCATACTGATGAAGGTCCTCATTGATGTTGATGGTTGTTTTGATGTTAATGCTGTTGGAACTAACTGCTGCCCAGTGGACCATCGCATCCTCCTGTCTCGTCTGGGGAACTGGGTGGGCATTCATGGTCCTGCTCTACAGTGGTTTAGATGTTATTTAACAGAGAGAAGCTTATGTGTGTGCACTGTTGCTGTGGAGTCCTCTGTTGCGCCACTCACATGTGGAGTACATCAGGGATCTATACTTGGCCCCCTTCTGTTTTCCCTTTATTTGCTCCCTCTGTGATATATTCTCTCGAAACATGGCGTTACTTTTCGTTTTTATGCTGATGACATCCAAATTTATGTGCCATTAAAACAAGATGAACAAATTTTATGAGCCAACTCCTGGAATGTATGACAGAAGTAAGAGCACGGATGTCACCGAACTTTTTACATTTTAATGACAATGTCGAGGTCTTGTTGTTTAAACTCAATGATGGTTCCAAAGTCCATGCTGATCTGGGTCCTTTAACATGACATCAGACTGAGACAGCAACTAACCTGGGTGTAAGGCTGGACAGTGATTTTAAACTGGATGCTCGGATTAAATCTGTGGTCAAGTCCAGCTTTTATCACCTGAGACAACTGGCCAAGTCTGGATCACTTGTCTGGACCATTGCAATTCACTTTACGTAGGTCTGAGCCAGTCATTACTGACTCGACTTCAACTGGTTCAGAATGCTGCTGCTCGCCTTTTAACTGGTACCAGAAAACAAGAGCACATCACCTGTTTTAGAATCACTACACTGGCTCCCAGTTATTTTCTGAATTAATTTTAAGGTTCTTTTATTTGTTTTCAAATGTCTTCATGGTGTTGCCCCACAGTTTATGTCTGACCTGCTCCAGCTGCACGTTCCCTCACGCTCTCTCAGGTCAGCAGATCAGCTGCTGTTGGTCGTCCCAAAGTCCAACAGGAGGGTGAGAGGTGGCCGAGTGTTGTCAGTCGCTGCCCTGAACTGTGAAACGAGCTGCCTTTGCACGTCAGACAAACTGACTCACTTCCTGTTTTAAAATCTTCTCTGAAAACTTTTTTTCTCTCTCTTTGGCTTTTAACTCAGCTTGAAATATTGTTTTCACTGTTTTTAAGCTATTTGCTTTATTGTTTTTACTGTTTGCTGTTTTATGATTTTAACATTTCATTACTTTTACTGTATGTGTTGATTTTAATAGTTTTTATCCTTGTTTGTGTTAGTGTACAGCATTTTGATCAACTGTGTTCTTACTAAAGTGCTTTAAAAATAAAGTTGTATTGTATTGTATTATTATAATGTGATGAAATTGATCATTAAGTTTGTTTTCACCTTTAAAATGTCACTCCCATTCAAAACTACAGCACTGTGCCGGGGTATCCGTCAAGAGACAAGATTAAGTGAAAACACTGGCCCAAACAATCATGTCAGATGATGATATAATCAGTTCTGATTGTGCAACATGCTAATCTGTGTGACGTCACATTTTCTGCGCATGTGGAACGCTGCAGAACTGTGAACAGTTCACACTGGGGTATGATGGAGGTCACATTTTAATGATAATGTGAATTACCACACAACATTTTTTTTTATCTGAGCAAATAATCAACTGAGCATTGAGATTTGTAGCGTACTGGATAGGCCAAGTCCATTTTACAGATCCTGAGCTAAAGGTCAGTGTTTTAGTTGAGATTCATTCACAACATGCACTAACACGTCATGTAAGAGCTCACAGTACCGTATTTTTCGGAGTATAGGTCGCACCTGAGTATAGGTCGCACCATCCAATTATTGCCAAAGAATTGGAAAAATCCATATACTGTATAGGTCGCACCTGAGTATAGGTCGCACCTACGTCAAAATGTGGACCGTGTTTAGCTCTGCTGCAAATGTCTCTTCCACAGGAGCGCACAGCAAGGCTTTTAAGAAGATTAACACTTAAAAACAATTAATTGTTTGATAAAAAATTATAGCAAATATGTGTCTGAGCTGAACTTTTCTTTAATAAATGAATAATTTTAGCAGGATAAACACCTAAAAATATATATTTGTTAGCTGACATTATTGTAAGAGTGTGTCTCAGTTTAATTTTTGTTAATAAATGATTACAAATCATCTTATTTTATAAAAAGCCATATATAAGTCGCACCTGAGTATATGTCGCAGGGCATGAAAAAAATGATAAAAAGGTGTGACCTATACTCCGAAAAATACAGTACTGAATAAAGCTGAGCATAAAGTTATTTTCAAGGTTTGACCAACGTTTCACCCAACTTGGTTTAACTCTGTCACTTCTTAACCTAAGATGGTTCAAAACTCATGCATGAATAAACATTTCAGACTTTACTTAAAGATACGAAAACATTTAATGAAAAGTCATGAAATGTAAAACAGAACACGAGTTGAAAGCATAAAGGGGGTCAAAACGACTCTGCAGCATTTCTAGTACAAAGTATTAAAAACACAGTGAACATCTGAACACCATTTTGTTGCAATGACGTGTTATTTATTGTCTTTATGTTCAAGAGACAGACAAAAGAAACAGATTGTGGGGGGGTTGTGTTGATGCAGCTACTGCGGTGTTGTATTTGTGTTGTAATACTGTACCCATTCTGTCAGAAAGCCAAATGGAGGCACAGGGGAAGACACTCAGAATGACGACTGACAGCATTCCTCCAGACAAACACACACTCACATGCTTGCATGGTAACGGGCTTTGAACTCACAAACCCCACCGTGTGCATTTGGGCTCATTCGTTGGTGTTGGAGACAACAAAGGTGCATTTTCTGTTATGACAGTAACCAAGGAAGTAACTTTGTGTNTTGTGTTGTAATACTGTACCCATTCTGTCAGAAAGCCAAATGGAGGCACAGGGGAAGACACTCAGAATGACGACTGACAGCATTCCTCCAGACAAACACACACTCACATGCTTGCATGGTAACGGGCTTTGAACTCACAAACCCCACCGTGTGCATTTGGGCTCATTCGTTGGTGTTGGAGACAACAAAGGTGCATTTTCTGTTATGACAGTAACCAAGGAAGTAACTTTGTGTTCTCACGATGTGCTCATTGAAGCTGGTCTACCCTCTAATGCATTCAGAGCTAAACTTGTTTGTATTTTTTACAGACGCAGCAGAGGATTCGGCAGCTACATTTCCTGTGACACATTTACATATACAACCCTGCAGTCCAGAGGAGAAACGCAGTGTAAGTGACTTCTGAAATTCACAAGGACACTTGCACTGTCTGCTCCCGTAAGTCATGTCTCCAGCAAAGGCAACTTTACAGGCCTGCAGAGGAATCTATTCTCCACCAGAAGACAGGTTCATCACGCTCGTATTTCAACCGCGGCTCATCCTGAAAACAACGTTGGAGCTCGACACAGACGAGCCGCTCTCTGCCTTCCACCACAAAATCCACTTTTCACCTCACTAAAGTGCTCCTGCGTAGCTAAACAAAACGAAACGCAGCACATGTGTGGGAGAGCACCTTTACAGGGGGTGCGCAGTTTCGCCCTTGTTCTCGGTTAATGAGCGGATCGAACTCTGAACGGCCTGCAGCTCTGTCGAACTGTATCAATGATGCCCCGCTGTCCCGCTTCACCTGTCCAATTTGACAGAGCCACGGGCTGGCAATGGAAGGGGTGCTCGGGGAGAGAAACCAGACAAACATGGAGATTACATTTGTTATTAGGCTTAAATTTTATCACCTGCCACATTTGATCATCATTAGGCAACATAAAAATGGATCCAAGTCAAATATTTCTACAGAAATTTGACTTAAATTTGATGCAGATATGCTGAGAGTCACAATAAATTCAAGGTTTGACTAAAACAGTTAAATCTTTTCATCAGTTTAGTCTAAATGGAATTAAAGGAGACACCTTTAATAGCCAACAATGTTCGGCAGGTCATCTGGACAGTTTATTTTGTTGCGCTGAGACGTTTCGCCCTCCATCCAGAAGGCTTCATCAATCTGAGGAAACACCAAACAAAACTGCTTCTAACCCAACTGCTTACTCCAGAGTGGGTAAAAAACTGTTATGTTGGTAAGATGGCCTCTGGGGCACGCCCTCTCCTCTGGTGCCTGCCTTCTCCCTCATCAACAGTCATGTCAACCTGGTTCAAAACAGCAAAGTCCATGCTCAATAATCCAGGTATAATATCCAACAATGTTCAGTCATGTCAGGTCACAAAAAAAAAAAAATGAAACCATCCAGATGACGTGACTGAATTTTATACCTGGATTATTGAGCATGGACTTTGGTGTTTTGATACCTTTAATAGTTTTTTTTTAAATTGTAAATAATATTTTTAAAACAGGTTATTTCTCCATCTGGTCTTTTTTTCCTCCTCTGTGCTAATGCACAGGGTCATAAATTAGATATTATAATAATTTCCTTCTTTCCGCACCCTTTTCATTCAATGTTTATCTTTTTATTGGATTTGTTTTGTTTAGTTTGCTTCTTTTAATTGAATAAATAAATAAATAAATAAATAAATAAATAAATAAATAAATAAATAAATAAATAAAGGCTGTGATATATAAAGATGAGGTCACAGCTAGGGCACTAAATGTCTTATAAATGCTACATTGTGTCTGTTTTAGCCTTTTCAGAATGAAATGTGATTGTGAATAAGTAAAAAACACCCTAACTTGGCTTACACCAATCTTCAACCCAAGAGTTGACCAGTAAAGATAATCATGGCCTTACTTGAGTGTCTCCCTCATCTCATCTCGCCTCGTTCTCAGACAATGAAAACAGAAAACCCACCAACAAATTCAGAACAGACCTGAAATTATCCTAATCATAATATTCTGACCTTTCCCCCTGCAGCCATAATGAGCTATTGATCATCTTGTGACTGCGGGTGCCCCGGCGTACAGGAGGAAATAAATTGTGAGCCATTCTTTGCATTTCCTGCGGTCATGGAGCGCAGGCTGAAACATCCTGCTCCACTTCCCAACAGCAGATATCATCTGTCACAGAGAAAGCCACATTAATGCTTTCTGTTCAGAGGATTTCCGCACTCTTTTTATTATTTTTTTTTTTTTTGCTTTGTCATATTTCTTTTGAAGAGATCCCTGTGAGCATGTGGAGCTGATGATGCAATATTAATCAAACGTGGAACTCAGCTTGTTACATTTTTGTGCTTGACTGCCTTTTATTAACAAGAGGCAATGAGGAGTTTCTTATTATTAGCTGTTGTAATTGTGACTTTTTACAAACTTGTTGAGTCGGTTTTGTTAGACAATTATCTGTGTAACAGTATGGAAGACGTGTTGCTTTGGAGGTGTTCAACCTCAACAAGTGTGCATTCCCTTTATCCTTACAAGCGTACAACTGGAATCTCTAAACCAGGGCCTGGCCCTCTCCGTTGCAACTGGACCCCGGTGGTCAACCAGGATGTGAGGCCTGCAGGTTATTATTAGCCGTGCTAGCTCCTCCTCCCTCAACAGCTGCTGCTGTCCTGCAGCCGGAGATAACTCCCTCAGAGGAACAAATTTACGGCATGTCGCTGCACCGACGCACAGAATTCATACGTACCAGCAGTGTTTCCTTCAGACGTTGTTGGTGTAGTGGACATGACAGGGTCCGCTATGATACGTCTTTTTTGAACTGTTCCAGTGATGACCTTTACTGACCTTTCAGTAAACGGACATTTAGTCTTTGTTAGTTTGAATCAAACAACATATTCATTCACAAACACTATTTCTATTCTTTGATTTTGTTCTAATACAAATATAATCAGAGCATCACCTGTGTTTATTCATGAGCAATGTTGTACTTTACAATATGTCTTATGATCACATATGTTATATGCTGGTTTATTCTGCACCAACGATGGTGTTTAAGAACTGTGTGAAAGGTGAAGGGCTGGGTCGGAGTGGCCGGCAGTTTTGTTTAGAAATGGAGAAGACAGTTAATCCGTTGTTTTCATGAGAATGACTCCAGCACTCTCTGTCTCCTCTAAACAATTTCTTTCTGTTTCTGACTTTCACCTTGAATCCTGATAACGTTAAAGTGAACTCTTTGACGTGTCTCTGCACTCCCTTCTCCTGATCTGACCAATCAGAAGACTGAATTTTCTGGTCTCAACACTCAAGCGTTTGCTTCCGTGAACGCTTCAGAGTTGGAAAAGACAGCGAGACCTGAAAGCTCTCTGTCTTGATCGCTGATTAGGTTCAGTCACGAGTCAATGACGGACTTATCAGCTGGAACTTATGGATGACTCCATCAAGTTTACAGAGCAAAAGCTCCCTAGAACTTTCTTGAGGAACGCTTTATTTTGAAAACTGACCAGGACGTGCCACTGTCTTTGACGGAGAAGGCAGGCGTCACGACACGTAGAATCCATGAACACACCGAGGTACAACCGGACTTCATGGGCCCAGAACCTGGGAAGCTCAGATTGCTTCTGCAACCCTACCAACCGAGACGAACGTCTAACAGGTACAGAGTTTATGATGTTTACTGGACGTGCTGTGGAGTCGAGCTGGTTTTCATATGGAGAAGTGTCCATTTCTGGTTTAAACTCAAAATAGATAACTTCCTCTTAAATCACTCCAACCTCTCCCTATTCCTCTTAAACCTCTCCTTTATTTCATTCTAAGCTGGTAACTACTCTAAGCTAAAGAACCTTCAGATTAAGTATTATTGTCATCATTACTTATGTCTGTTGTTAGAATTAAATTTGCTGACGTGTTAAATTGCAAGAAAGTGAAATCAGTCAATCAAGTGTAATGGTGTTAATTTTAGTTGATTTATTTTAAATAAAAGGTAGTGTCTTTTGGCATACCGACTAAAATCAACGTCTCATTAGCCGTGTTTCCATCAAGGTTTCTAGATGCGCATTTTGAAGCATCGCATCAGAAAAGCTGAATGGAAACGGCAAAATTTGAGTTAACTTCCTCTAATTCGCTCAAAAGTTGATACGCTCGCTTGAGGTGGTTTTTGGGGGTTTCGAAAGAGAGCTGATGCGCAAAACGACAGATGGAAACAGATTTGCCGACTCATTTCTGCCGTAGCGAACATTCACGTCATGTGACTGATCAGCTGTTTCCGCTCCGGACAACATGTAACATCGCTAAAACTAGTTGGCATGACAGAATAAATACAACTTGCCCGATAGCAACACATACCTGAAATATTCTCTCCATTTTGCCGAGATGTGTGGTCGGGTTCCTGTTTTCAACTGCTACTTCCTGTTTACTGTAGACATGCGTAACACTGACGTCTGACGTAATGACGCTGACGTCTGACGTAATGACGCTTTGCGTGGCCTGGTTGATGCGCTTCAAGCCAGTTAATGGAAACACTTCTGATACGCATTAATTTGTATTTATATTTTTGCGAGATTTCAAAAATTAGCTCAAAATTCGAAATGAAAATAGATGGAAACACGGTTATAGTCACTTAATGGCTTTATGGTTTATTTGTCCATCATAAATGATCACAGAAATATTGGGTTAACCTGAAAAAGAAAATAATCCGTGAAATACTATTCAATCTGAATAAGTAAGTAATTAAGGTAAAAGGTGTCAGTTTAATACTGACCCCCTAAAATCTTTACACTGGAACGAGCCGCAGTGTGTCCTTGCGTGCCTCCATCTCCTCACATCACTGTAACGGCAAGCCAACAAAGACTTTCATATCTCAGCAAGCTGCGCGACAAAAGCTGCACAAGCATGCTGATAACTTTCTGTTGATGAGAAGAGCGAAAGGCGGAGCGTGGAAAAGGCCACGTCTGTTGAAAAGAAGAAATAGCAATTATAGGAGGAAATAAAAAATTTAAAAAAACGCAGGACACTGTTTTTGCTGTGTTGTTGAGTGATGCTGAATAAAGATAAAGACAGAGGGATTAGCTGCACCTCAGCTTGGAGACAAACCGGCAGAAGTAAATTCAGTGCTGAGAGAAATGAAGAGAAGGAAAGGCTGTGTGGGCCACTTTAAGATGGATGGATGAAGGGAGGTGTGTTGTGCCACCGGATGGAGAAGCCTGTCTACATCCACCCGGACACGAGACTGAGGATGAGCCAACAGCACAACACAAGACCCAACAGGAAGCTACTGGCTCGTCTTGTTTTTCTCCTCGCGAGTGGAAAACGCGAGGACTGAGCCGACGTCTGTCACTCGTCCACATTAACAGTCGCTTATCGGAACAAACGAGCTGAACGTGCTCGCCGCCTCGCCGTGACAGAAATCAAATGATGAATCTGTGCTGGTCACACTGGATCACAGCTGGATTGTGTGTTGCAGGTTTTTAGCTCAAACCAGTTAGGCTTCATCCATCTCCCTCCTTATCGCTCACTTCCTCCTCTCGTTGTGTCCCCGGCCTCTTCTTCTCCTCCTGTCTCTCTTATTGTGACGTTACAGTCTCAAAAGGCAGATTGTTAGAACCAGCGATGAGGGGATTGTGCTGAGCAACAGAAATAAATGCCCCCCGAGGGAATGATTGGTCTTCCTCGTGTCTGCCTGGCAGACTCCACACTTATTCGGGGAGGTGAGTGAGCGTGTGCAACAGAGATCTGCCTTTCCACGTGCAAATTCTTTACAAGCGAAGGAATAACGTCTGAAGCCTCTCCATAAATTTTCATTAAATATTGTAAAATTTTGGCCAGTTTAGCTGGTTTGTATGAGATTTATCTTCCCCTTCCACCATCACTCTTCCTAGTCTTCTTTTCCTCTCCTCTTATCACTCATAAAGACTCCTTTCTTCTCCTGCACGTTGCCTGGCACGCAAAACAGCACAACCACCGAGTAAACAAATGCAGGCGTCCTCAGCAGGAAGCATCCTCGCTGTTCATGATTCGCAGGGACAGATGTGGCGCCGACTGGACTTCTTTTAGCTGTGATGACACCACTGGGCTCTCCACAAGGAGGAGGAGGAAGGAGGTGTCTGTGGATCTTGTTTATCCACAACCTGTTTAACTGTCTCCTGAAGTGTGATTTTTGTGTGACTTGATGACAGACAGCTTAACAGTAGGACTTAACGGGGAAGTTTTACTATACTAAGCAAGTTATTTGTGTATTTATTCAATAGCCTTGATCTTCAGTCTTTTAACTCATTAGTTAACAACTACACTGCACTAGTTGCACATTTGATCATCCTAGTTCAACATTTTGGTACACAAGTTTGACAAACATTCTTAATAGTATATATATTTTTATTCCAACTGGTAGTAATTGTCCAACTAAATGGAGAAGAAGTCATATTTATGAGCCCACGTGTCCAAACTAATTGGCGTGGACCACTAGACCAAACTAGTTCATGACTAAGGAGGATGGAATGTGGCAAAATGAAATAAATAAATACAAAATACAAAGTACAATCATAACAATTAACAGTATCATTTAATTATTAAATGCACCATTAAATAATTAAATGTACCTTTTAAATAATGTATTTCATGATTTATTTATTTAATTTAGTCACCTTCCGTCCTCCAGTGACACCATGTGAACTGTCAGTCTCACTCGTCAAACTCAGTGGGCGGGACTAACCATAACCCTGACATCTGATTGGCTGCTCCTCACAGCAAGTGAAGACAAATCGACCGCAGATAATGGATTGATCCACAGGCAAGAAAATATATTTGAAAACTTTAGGAAGTTACAGTTACTTACACAGCAAACGCCTCACTCGGAAAGCCCACTGCATGGCAGGTGATCCCACACACCCACTACACAGCTGCTTCAGACTGCTGCCATCAGGGAGGAGACTGAGGAGTCTCCAGGCTCGAACCAGCAGACTGAGAGACAGCTCTGTTCATCAGGCAGTCAGGATGCTAAACACTCTGCCTGCTCTGCCCCCCCTCCCATTTGAACTGCCTTAACACTAAAACTTTCTCACACATTACCACACAACACAAAGATTTTAACACTGGACTCTGTGTCATCAAACGGGTTATTCACTAAACTCTCGGTCATGTGCTCATACAGTTTGCACTACTTCTCATACTTGCACTAATGTTTGTATTACATCACTGCCTATAGTCATAATACTGTTTACATTCTCTGTTTACATTTATTAATACTGTTTACTTTTATTACTACTGCTTACATTTAATTACTACTGTTTACATTTACACTACTCTAATATCTTGCGATACATATACAGTGTGCTCTGACCGGTCTTATTTAGGGATGCCCAATGTGCCTTACTGCATATGCCACTTTTTGCCTCTATAACAACATCAACTACTACCTCATACATATACTGTGTACATTAACTCATACGCTGCTTTGCCACTTTGCAAATGTCAATGCTAGAAACCTTTAGTTTATTTTAGTTATACTTTTTATACTCTTTTTTTATACTAGTATGCAAAAACTCAGGACAGTATTATGTTCATTAAATGTTTAATGTTTTAGTTTTAGTTTTAGAGTTGGTGTAAATTTTCATACTCTTATACCACTATGCAAAAACTCAGGACAGTGTTAGTTTTACTATTTTATGCTTATGTCTATTATTATATGTTTCAGTGTTTCAATGTTTAGATGTTTACTGTTGCACCGAGGGACTGAGAGAAACGCAATTTCGGTCCTGTGTATGTCCTGTACAGTACATATTGCAGATCTGACAATAAAGTTGACTTTGACTTTGACTTTGACTTTGAAGTGGTAATTGTGTTTGCGTGTATTTGGGTGAAACCTGTTTTCATTCCATGAACGTAAAGAAGAAGACGCGCTTTTACGAGCTGCATGGAGGGAGCTTCCATGTACGAACTGACTTCAGACCGAAGCAATGGATTTCACATGATCAGCGTTAGTCCCGCCCACTGAGTTTGACGAGTGAGACTGACAGTTCACGTCATTTCATGGTGACATAAGAGGGTGGAATGTGAAAAATTGAAATAAATAAATCATGAAATAAATCATTTAATTGTATATTTAATAATTTAATTGTGTATTTAATTATTTAATTATGTATTTAGTATTTAAATAATACATTTCATTATCATGTATTAATATTTCATTTAGTCACATTTCGCCCTCCATACATGACTGCTTTATACGAGATAACTAGTAATTATCAAAAACCTTTGCATGGTAACTAGTCAACATAAGTTATGTCTACTATTCGATTAGCACAAGTTCAATTAGTACGTATATAACTCTTCAATTAGTAAACACTGAAATGCTCTCTAGTTGACTAGTTGGTTTTTTAAAACCCTTTCTAAAATGGTAAATGGAGCTTATTTATATAGCGCTTTCCAGCCCCCTGTGAGGAGCCCCAAAGCGCTTTACAATACCAACCATCCACCCATTCATTCAGACATTCATACGTGGTAGCCTGCCTTGCAAGGCGCCATCCAGACCTACCGGGAGCAACTCGGGGTTAAGTGTCTTGCCCAGGGACACAACGACACATGGTGGGCGGATGCGGGATTCGAACCTCCAACCTTCCGATCAGGGGTCGACTGCCATTACCACTACACCACGGCCGCCCTTTCTAGTTATAGTGCAGCCTAAAAGGTTGACTAATGCACCCAGATTACCCCCAGTCAACAAGTGAGGTTTATTCTGATCCTGATAGTTAACTAGTAAACATTTTAAACAGACTAGTTGACATGTTTTAGCTGCATTATACTAGAAAGTACAAAAACATGTAAATTAGTTGATCAGTGAGCATTTTTATTGTTTAAGGTTCAAGGTGACTTTTTTTATTTTTTTTTATTAATCAACAAGGTACATTCCACTAGTTAACTACTGTGCATAGTTGACAGCAACTAGTAATCATTTCAGGGTTTTTGATGCTTGCCACTTAACTTGTACAACGCAGAAGTTGAGCAGCTTGGTCTAGTGTTCAACTAGTGTGTTAAAAAAACTGCAATTGTTCTGTTGTTTAATTGTCATATGCAGGTTAACACAAGGTCAACAGTTCAACGAAATGTTCATGAGATGAACTGACTTCACTTGCTAAGAAAAAAAAACAAGCAATAAATACTAAAAGGTACAAAATAAAGTACCTAAAAGTGAAAAATAAATATAATATTTACAAGGTCCAAGAGAAAAATTAGTAAACAATAATATGGTAGAACATAATGGTGCTGGTAGAATGAATTAGTATAAAAATATATTTCACAGGTTATATTAACTTAAATGCACATAACATCCTGCACAGGTTGTGTGACAGGTTATATCACAGGGAGTGAGTGACACTGAGATGAGATCAATTATGATGGTAAGGTATGTGGCATACACAATACAGCCACATAGTGCATCAGCAATAAACATATTAAGTGTCACGGATGTGGCTTGGTGCAGTAGTTCAGTAATCTTTCATTCAACCTTAATTTATGCAGGTTAATCCCAATCTGACAGCTTGTGGATAATAGTAGTCTTTGAGTATTTTTGTGTGATGGGAGGATCCTGTATCATCTGCCTGAGGGTAGTAGATGGAAAAGTCCTTGTGCTGGGTGGGTGTGGTCCTTAATGATGTTGCATGCTCTACGCAGACATCGGCTGTGGTAAACCAGTTGGGACTTTTGAGCTACTAGTGCAGCAAAAAGTCAGACTTGTACAACATCTGCTTCAACTAGTTGGTAAATAGTGCCAGTAGTGGATAAAAAAGCATTACTAATAAGAACGATTGGTGAACAAGTGTCACTGAATGTGCAACTAGTGCAGTTTAGCTGCAAACTAGAGGCCAAAAATTAAATATACTGTATTAAGTACTGTATGTTGAATAAATACACAAATGGCTTGCCATACTCCTCAGCCTTCCATTTTAAGTGGCTCCAGCTGTCCTCCCTGCCATCCCTCTCTCCTCTGTCTGGATGGTGACAGGCAAGCCAACAGGTATTTCCATCAGCAGATTGGCAAACCACTGGACCATCTAGTCTACAACACCCAAGGTGACCTTTAACAAAACAGAGAACAGTGCATGTGAGAGAGGAGCGGGCTGGAAACAGAGGAGCTGACATGTTATTGTGTTGGATTGAACTGGGGAAAGATATCTGTGCTCCAGCTGCTGGTACAACCTGTACTGAGAATTTTAGTCACTTTTCTCTTGTATTTAGTCCTGGCTGTGAAAGAGAAAATTAAAACAATTACAAATATTAAATTTATGTTTGTTGAACTCACTTCTGGGCCCTCCTCTTTATTGTTTGTGAAAAGGAAATCAGTTCATTTGACTCTGCGGTTACACTCATCTATAGGCCAGCGGTTACTCTTTCAGGGATGAAGATGTTCACATCCTTGATAGAGAGGAACGACAGTTTGAGAGAGGAGTAAAGGAGGCCATCTTTGTGAAAAGAAACCATCAATATTGTGTCAGCATTTTTGTTGATTTTAAAAAAAGCATTTGATACTATTGACTGCACTATTCTCCTTGAAATTTTTAACAAATATGGTATTAGACGATCAGCATTACAGTGGGTATCTAGCTATTTGAAAGATAGGAAACAGTTTGTACAGATAAATGATGTAAGATCTGACCTCTGTAATATCACATGTGGAGTTCCTCAAGGCTCTGTACTTGGACCTAAGCTATTTATTGTGTATGTGAATGACTTGTTAAATGTGTCAGGACTTCTTAAATGTGTCCTTTTTGCAGATGATACCACATCTTTTTGTTTGGGTAAAGATATAGAACAGATGTTGGAGTTGATAAAGACAGAATTTGTCAAAATACAAACTTGGTTTAAACTCAATAAATTATCATTAAATCTAGATAAAACTAATTACATGATATTCAGTAATAAGAAAAGAACTGTTGATGTTCCATTTAAAATTGATGGTGTTGAGATTTGTAGAGTGAGTGAGGTGAAGTTTTTGGGTGTTATCATTGATGACAAACTAACATGGAAACAACACATAAATTCTGCAAGAATAAAAATAGCTAAATCCATTACAGTACTGTACAAAGTCAAAGACTTACTAAATGATAAATCTCTGTATTTGTTGTATTACACAATCATTGTTCCACACTTATTGTATTGTATTGATGTTTGGGGGAAGGCGTGTAAAACAATTACAAAACCTATTTTTGTTTTACAGAAAAGAGCTGTAAGAATTATCACTAGAAAACATTACCGTCATCCATCAAGTACATTATTTTATCAACTGAAGTTATTGAAGTTCCATGATTTGGTAGATTATAATATTTTATCAGTTATGTACTGTATAGGGCTCAGAATAACGCATTACCCTTAAATATCCAAATGCATTTTGTTAAAAGACAAAGTTGTTATTATCTTAAGGGAACAGATATATTTGTAAAACCACAATTCAGAACAAATTTGAAGGGACGTTCTACCTCAATCCAGGGAACTGGATTATGGAATGGTTTGGAGAATGAAGTTAAAAATGCCAAGTCAATGTTTACATTTAGGTAAATGATCAAAACTGAATTGTTGAAAAAATATATATGAGGTAGCGTAATGTGCATTGTATTAGTTAGAAAATTAGAAAGAGTCATTCATTTTGTACTGTTGGACGATTATTATTGTTTGAACTGATTGTTTGAAAAAAGGGGCAGATATATTACAATTTTTTTCTTCTTTCTGCTACCTTTCATTTTTTTTACATTTTGTATGTTATCGTTTATGGGATTGTTTTTTTTGTTTTTTTTTTTGTTTTGTTTTATGAACAAATTTTATTTAAAAAATAAATAAATAAACAGAGGCGGAGGCCTCTGGGTTCACCTGTCCCCCTCTTACAATGCTGTTATTGCTAGTATCACTCAGCCCTCTGTGAATAGCAAACAACAATCAGGGTGCTAACGATTGGTCGATAGGCTGCTGGTCCTCGTTTATCATGTGAACAGCTGGTTTTGGCTGTCACCAGCAAACTGGTTGATCCACTATGAGAAGGTGCTATTTATAAAACTGAGTTTGTTGCAGCTTCTCAGACTGAAGAAGTCTTGGATAAAAGACGAAACAATTCAACAAGAAGAATCCTTGCAGAGGACCAGGATATCAGTTCATTTGTGGTTTTGATCACAATTATTTGTCTTATTTTAGGAAAAACAGTGCAAAGAATCACATGCAGTAGTAATGTGCCACAGTATTTTGTGTTGTTGAGGAAACAGTATTTAAGGTTTATCAATATGCAGTCAGGTACTGTATATGGTAATTTAATCCAAGATACAGTCTCATGTATGCTATTCACAAAAAGAAAGAAAGATGTGTGATTTAATTCTTTCCAAGTACCTGTACACATAATTCTGTTGTGGGTTTTTTTGGGTCACAGCAGCAGGGAGGAAACTTGTGTTTTGTTTGATGGTACAGCAAAATTGTCATTTCCAGACTGCAGCAGGTACCTTGAACAGGCTCAGATGTCTTTATTTCTTCTTCACACAAACATCTAGTCGGTATCGCTGACGCTAACCTTTTTAATCTAATGTTTCCCATGTAAATTTTATGGGGAGCTCACAGGCCTAAAAACAGCTTTAATCATAAATTACAGTTGGTGTTGTTATGTAAGGAGAACTAAAGTGAAGTCTGAACAGAACAATTAGGATTGATTAATAACTCGCAGACGGCTGATATGTTCGTCAGACCTGCAACCAGATTTCAGTGGCTCAGGATTGTGTGAAACATCATGTCTGCTCGTGTTTGCTGACACGCCACCATGAAAATATATTGTTTCTAAAAGGTCAACTAAGCTTCTGTCTGACTTTTTGCACACTGTTTCTTTTCACTGGCATTTAAAACAAAGTAGTTGTAGGTCCTGAATGAGTCGTTCTGTGCAGTTTGTTAGCTAAAATCGTTGCAATCAAACTTGCAAGAAGTTATCTTTGGATGTAAGTGATTCACTTTTGGAGTCAACCTGATTCAAGATGGCTGCCACAGCCAACGTTTTAGTCTTTACATTTCTATATTTGATTATCCAAATAAATTGTTTTTAGTCACTAATAGGTTCAGTCTGAATATGTACGTTGTTACCGGTGCTTTCAGCTTCATCGGTTGGTTTGCCGCGCCTCGGAGCAGGGTGGAGACAGCTGCAATACTCGGCCAGACTGAGTCCGGGCGGCAAATCTTCCCGCCAGCAGAGGCGCCGTGGCCTGAGACTCCGCCACCGGGACCTCCAAACCGCAGACTTTCACCGCCTTTCCGATGATGTTGGGGAGGGCGTGGAGTAGGTTGGTTTGTTCGCTCTGAGTGTCCAATGGAGGCAGCGTGGGCTGCACAGCGTCTGGGGAGGATGTCCGGCTGTACGTTGATCCGGCCACGGAGCGCGGAGGTGGCACCGGGTCCAACCCTCCGAAGCAGGCTGGACCTCGGGCGCTAGTAGCTCCCTCGTTGGGAGAAAAGACGGGCTCCGTACCTTCGTTCAGACAAGTCGAAGCGCAGTGGCTAGCTCTCTCAGCTCTTGTGAGGAATGTGAGGGCGGCTCTGAACCTCCATAAAGCTAGGCCGAATTGCGCCCGCTAGCTGTCTCCGTAGAGGGGGACGTGTTCTCGACCATCTCCTCCATCAGCTCCACGATGGACAAGTCCCCCCTCGGCTGACACTCTCCCTCCAGGAGGGGGAAGAGGTTGAACCGGTGCAGTTTCTCTTCCGCCGTCATGAAAGCACAGGCCGGACAGAAGAAACCGGGTTCAAAGGCTCGTCTGGTGTGAGCAGCCCCGAGGTAGCCCTCGCACATAGCATGCAGGTCCATTGACAGGATGATGCCCGTCTGGCATACGGGGCACATCTTGATGGTTGTCATCGCTGAGGTCTTGTTGATAGTAGAATTCCAGTTATCTTGGCGTTCGCTGAAGAAAAATGGGAGCAGAGCCTCGGTCCAGGTGCGTACTTATAGTGGAGCGGGCGTGGTCCAACAACAGGTGGGCGTGGACTAGACGTTTTTCAGTGAAAAGGCGCGAAGCGCGGGTAAACCCATTAAGCACAGCTTTTAAAAGTCGGAGCTTACACAAAATAGAACTGACTGCCTGGAGAAAAAAAACAACAACTGTGGCTTATCTGAATCTGACTCCCCCATTCGGCCTCGAAGCAGGCTGACTTATCAAATTTCTTCTGGGATGTGTGTAAACTAAGAAGGCTCTGTCTATCGCAACCACGCCCAGAGAACTTCTGTGAACACTTATCAGAGCTGTAGCAGCTGACACCAACATCTGAACAAGACTATGGAAGTGCTTCATGGACAAATCTCACCGTCTTGTCATCAAATGCACATGTAATGTGTCTATAGTGGCAGGGGAACCGACTTGGGACCCGAAGGACCCAGGTTCGAACCCCAGTCACGGCATAACTTGTGGTGTGTTTGAGCAACACATCTCATCCCAATTGCTCCCCGGCGCACTTTCTATAGCTGCCCACTGCCCCCACCTGGTGGTGATTGGGTTAAATGCAGAGTCAAATAAATTTCGTCTTGTATGGAAACATACACAGATGACAAAAATGTGATATTATTATTATTATTATTATAAATGTGCTTGCTGGTAGAGTTTTTTTATGTCTTATATCGTGTCATAATAAAGACAAGGTGTGAAGAGATATTTTTGTAATACCACTCACTATTCTCTCCTCATGGCCTTTCCCCTTTTCTATCTAAAGAATAAGGGCCACGCTCTTAAGCCTAGGATATAGTTGACGCGTCGCATAGGGTGCGCGGCCAAAGTGACGCAATTGCGAAGTCCCCGCCCCCGCGCTTTGGCCAGCGCGTTGGTTTCGCGCGTGGTCGTGCACCTCCCAGATTTTGAAGCTCCGCAAGCCTAGCGCGCGCGCCAAATTGATTGACAGGTGGGTGTGGACCTCACCGACAGCCTTCACGCCAGATTCTGCAGCTGTCTGCGCCGCTGTGGTCGTGGAAACGGCGTCGCGAGGCATGGAGGAATGTTTTGTGACACAAAATGTATTAAATTCTCCTTCATTCCTGATCTGGAGTCGGACTTTTCTTTTGTTTTTTCGCCAAAAGTCACGTGATCGCTTTCTCCTCCGCTGACTCCATGCATTAAAACCGCAAATAAAGACAACAGTTCAGCACGCGAGCAGAAAGCTATTTGTTTTTGTTGTGTGACGTCAAACAGTTCTTCTTCTACGGTAGATTTCTTCTTCTACACCCTTTCTTGCAACATATGCACAGGTTTTAGAGGGTACTGCCACCTGCTGGTCAGTAAAAGAACAGCACTTTGCCAAGCGCTGCCGTGCCACACCATAAACGCATGCACAGTGCGCGCGCAACACGTGCGCTCCAGCTTGCGGACCAAAGCGCGACTATATCTGAGCAAAGGTGGGCACCGCTAATTAAAAAATTAGTTCCACAATTTCTAAAACGCTTATTAATTTTTTTAGGTCCACAATTTCAAATGCACAAAGGCCTTATCAAAATTAGGGGAAGCTAATCTAATCCGCTATTTATATTCAACAATTTGTAGCCGGCAGCGTTATGCAATATCTGCACCACACTGCCAACTACAGGCGTATAAACTAATATACACCTCACCTTACCCTACCTTTTAACAGCGATTCGCTCCGGGTGTCATCTATTAAAATACAACTTTCACTCAGGGTCCAAAATTTTAAAAGTTGTTTAATGTGTGGAATGCTTTTCGACTGCTTCTTTGTCCTTTTTTTGTTTGTTTATTGTAGATTTTTCATTAAAAATGCATCGATAAACTTATTTTTAACTGTTTTCTGGAAAACTGAAGTGCCCTGCAATGCATTATGGGTATACAGATGACGAAAGCAATGCAAGGAGGAACCAAAACTTCACATACTGTGTTGCTCCATTTGACCACTAGATGTCTGTCTTTATCAGCATAAGATAAGAGCTTTAAATAATTTATCTTCATTCATTCAACCAACCTCTTATTTTTTTATTTAATTTTGAACTCATTGGTTTGGAAGGAAGCTCAAGCTGACATATTTTTATTTTATTTTTTAAATAATTTCTGCCTCTGACTCCAATCATTTATGATGTTCAAAAAAGCTTTCAGTGTGTAACTTTTATAAATTTGGTATAGTATGTAGCATTTTTATTTGTTTCCATTCATTCACCGATTTATTGTACCGGTTTTTATATTTTCTGTCCTGTTAAGCACCTTGGTCAATGCAAGGCATTGTAGGAAGGTGCTATACAAATAAAGTTTATTGTTTATTATTTAATGATTTATTTTTAAGCCACAAAATGAAAAAGCTGTGAATTTGTGCTTGTTAATTTCTGTGCACATGTCATGTGCATGCATGAAAACCTTGATTTTCTTTGGAAAGAAATAAAGAAGAAATAAAAAAACATTTCCAGACACTATTTTACTGTATTACTGAAAAAACACATCTACTCAAAAATTGTGGTGGCCATGAGTAAATAAACACAATGTGATTAAACAAATATATAAAAATATAAAAAGTATATACACAACAAAATGCCTATAAAACATAAGCTGGTGAAAATTCTCAGTCGTCCAGGACATGATAAAATCAAAAAAGGCGTTCAATACAAGATCAACTGGACTGTATTTGTAGCAGAAAACGTTCAGAATGGCAGCTGTGAGACTGAAGTTTTATGCGTTTTATTAGTATAAAACTTCTTCTCAGTCTCACAGCTGCCATTCTGGATTGAAAAAGCCTTTTGGATAAAGGGTGAAACGTTTTCTGCAACAAATAAAGTCCAGTTGATCTTGTATTGAACGCCTTTTTTGATTATAAAACATGAGAAATAGAAAAAAAAATGTTTTTAGTCACTTAGTGTAACAGTTTTATTCCCTGCCCTTCCTCAACTTCAGGCTACTCTGACTGTTCTTCTGTGCTCATCTCCTCCATGTGATGCTGGTTGCCTCTCATAAAAATCAACACTTCAAAATTGGTGTCAGACAAGCTGGCTCTCTTGGCCCTCAAAATGTCCTTTCCCATCGAGAACAGGCGTTCAACTGCTGCACTGGAGGGGATGGGTGTGTTATATTTGGTGAACAGATCGATGAGTACCTGCTCACCCAAAAAGGCAGCATCGGTCAACACCACGTTTAAATCTCAAATACACGGGTGTGTCGCCACGGCATTTATACATGATGAAAGTAACCCAAATACATAAAACTAACGACTCGCCGTCGAATGGTCGACACAAAACGCACAATAAAATCCTTCGGCCACGTTAATTTGGCTTGAAACAGCTGGGTTTTCTAAGGATTTCCATTAGTAACCCACAACCAACCGGCAGACACAGTTAGCGTCTATAGGTACTCAACAGATTTAATGAAAAGTAATAAAAATACATGAAAATAACGACTCACCGTCGCGTGGTATACACAGAACACAAAATAGAATCCTCCGGCCGCGTTAATTTGGCTTGAAACAGCTGGGTTTTCTAAGGATTTGTCCAAGTACCCAGCACAAACAGCTAGCCACGGAATTAGCCTCTGAGTTCACCTCTAACCCGGAAGCTGTCGAGATGGAATAGTCCATTTTTAGTAGGGGGATAATGAAATCAACCGTTTTTTAAATTGCTTATTTAATGATTGTTTTCATCGTAACTATAATTATTTTTATGTTAAATGTAGATTAACAAGCAGGATCAATGTTAGGAATTAGGTGACTGGCCGGGGCGCGGCGGGGCCGGGGCCTCATGCTGATGGGATCCCCAGGCATTTACCTACATGGTAGATCCCCCCCTCTGCTCCTCCCCCAACCCTCCCTCCCCCCTCCAACCCTTCCTCCTCTCTGCTGTTTACGGTGGGGAAAAAGGTAAAACAAGCAGCATTATGAGCTTGTAAATAAGTTTATTGGTTTTTACTGATAGATAATTAGTTATTAGCGGTACTGCATTTTAAATAAAAATAGCAGAAATCCGCTTATGAATTATAAAAGTTAGTCAATTCACAAAAACGCTGACAAAAAGTTTAGGTCCACTGTAAGCGGAATAGCGATTTAGCGCTCCCTAGCGTTCATTCGCCCACCTTTGTATCTGAGCCTTTAGGAGCAGCAGCAACGTGCACTCCGCCCATCTTTCGGACAACATACTAACATAATCTCACTGTACTTGGGTGCAATGATAATAAAGCTTATTCTGATGCTGATTCAGTGGATGATCACATGCAGGACGTGAGCCTTTGTTCATGTCGTGCTTCTGATCCAAGTTCAAAGGAAAATAAACTTTGTGTTTCTTGCTGTATATCTAAGTTTTTCATGTTTCTAGAAGGGCATTTATTTATGTTGTGCTGCAATAGCACCTTCCTAAAGATGTAAATGACCCAGATTCTG
>JBBPBX010004763.1:33943-53146 GCA_038048925.1 Garcialebias charrua
GAAGGAAAGATGTTCTTGTTTGTGTGTTATCAGACAGCCCGTGGGTCTCTGTTCGCCTGCTTCAGAGCCACAGGCCTTATCAGAAACAGCCCCGCCTCAACAGTCGTCCGCTCCCGCTCACATCTTGCGGCTGCGGCCCCCGAGGCAAGCTGCAACAAGCCAGGGGCCCCTGCCGAGGGGCCCCGTTGTCTCCACCAGCACACTTTGAGTTGAGAACTCAAGGCGCTCCCTGAGCTCATTGTGACTGCGCTAACAGCCTCTCCTCAAAAGAGACTGAACGTGTGTTCATTAATTATCTGAATCCTTGTTAATTGGATTAATTGTTGAATAGAAACCGTGTTATTAAAAATGACAAAAACACAAGGGCAGGGGGAGCAAAAGGGAGGGATTGATATTGTTTCCGTTTACTCTCCGGCTGTCGGAAGACAAGGAGCAGGCAAACACACACACACACACACATTCAGGTAAGCTCTGCTCTGCCACATATTTATTTTACTACCTTTTTTTTATTTTTTACCACAAATCCCAAAACACACACACATTCGCAGAAACTCCATGTGACCCAACTCAGAAGAGTGAGCACTAAGCAAGGTGCAAATTACCACGCTCGCTGTTCGTGATAAGAACTAAACCCTTTTTCAAAGCTCAAAATAAATGCCAGATTCTGTTTGATGCGAGGAGACGGTAACTTTTCCATCGCTTGCAGTCAAAGAGGAAAGAAGGGAAGAAAAAGAAACATACAGTCAACACCGTGGACAATTTAGTTATCTCCAAGTCCCATGTTAAACTGGGTTTCTCATTCCCTCTGCCTATCTGCTGAGTCTTATCCACTGAAATCACTTATCAGAGTTTGACTTGAAGGGCTGTTTTATCAGGCCAGCTTTGAGATTTAACTATGATACTGCCGACCATTTGGACGACAGGACTCATTTCAGATGTCATCTGTAATTAGAAGTGGCGTAAATGAGTTCATTTTATGCTAAAACTGAGCTTTTATCCCCATTGACACAACATGCTGAAAGCAGTGCTTTATTTGAGCCGGATCCCGCCAGAACAAGATTTGGGAACTCATACATTTTGACCGGGTGTGTTCTGGCAACTGTTTGCTCGGATTCAGCAACTCAAATCTCTGCCACTAAAAGTCTAAAGTCATTGTGCATTTTATTGTAATGATTTATTAAAAATACATTGAGAGGAGACGTTGCCCAGTCTGTGGAGTGGATATTACAGCTGTAGCACAGCGCATCAGCTTGCGCACACGCCCCTGCCCTGCAGAGACGGGGACTGCATGTCCCGTAGGGATGAAGTATCTTCCTTAATATGGCAAGCCAAGTGGCCCATTAATACCATACCATACCATTTTATTTATAAAGCACTTTCAACAGGAACAAGTCCACACCAAAGTGCTGAACAAACAAACACGTAACAGGACACACAGACAATAAAGTACAACACGAAAAACATAAAAACATTGCAGATCATAAGTAAAACGATCAAATATAAATCAGCTGGCATTGAAAGCAATGGAGTAGTAGTGAGTTTTTAACCGGGATTTGAAAACTGAGAGGGAGGGGGCCTGTTTGATGAGCAGCGGTAACTCGTTCCAGAGTCTTGGGCCTGCTACAGAGAACGCCCTGTCACCCCTGCGCTTAAGGCGAGTTTCTGGAACTCTTAAGAGTACCCGGTCCTCTGACCTTAATAGCCAGACATGTGGTAACCGTGACTATTAATGGTCCGCTTGGCTTTTCATACCTTATGCAATGTCTCCAAACAGCTCTGAGAGCGCACAACAGCTGATGTGAACTCATGTACTGTATACGTTTCAGACATAATAAATAAAAAAAGGTAAGCTACAGTTAAAAAAATATGAGAGAAATATTTGATGTGTATTATTCTTATTAATCACGTATCAAAACAACGGCACCAATTTGTCAAACATAACAGCAATCAAAATGTGGAAAGACAGTCCAGTTTACTTTCATAAAATTAATGGATGGATGGATTGTCCTTAGTTGGACGAGGGAGAAGGCAGTCGTAACTGAGGTTGGGGCAGAAGGAGCAACAACGTGCAGGAATGAAATCATCGGAGAAGAGTTCAGCTCAGAAACGTAGTGCTGGTGGTGCTGGGGGGGTTAAGATGCTTGACAGAATCGGAGATGCTCTATTCACACACAACCTGTTGTTGATCTACAAAATAGTAATTTAATCAAATGTTTACAAATGTAAGTAAATGTAGATGTTTATCAACCTGTTAAAATGGGCTACTAAACCAAAATGCAGGAAATAGCATCTACTTTTATTCAAAAATTTAAGGGGGAAGAGGACCCACAAGCTCCCTCTTACCCCACGTTCCCCTGTGCACTCCCCTCCTCCGCCACACTACCAGTCTTCTTGCGAGATAATTCGCTGTGGTGACCCCTGAGGAAGGGAGCAGCCGAAAGAAGATCAGATGGTTAGAAAACTGTTAACTTAAAAATGAATAAATAAATAAACAGGTTTATTTCAGATGCAGCTGCAAAAATATTAAAAAATACCTAAAATTGTTGCAATATTTGTGAAGGCAACTAGTTTTCCTCATGCTTTGATATGAAGAACTGAGCTGCTTAATTCTTTGCTTTTTGAGTAAAATATGCAATGACGTAATGTTATTTCAAATAAAACTCATCTTAATATGGAGTTAATGATGTTTGGTCGATTTATTAAACATGCAGCCGTACATCTGAGACCTTTGACTTAAGGTGGAACAACTCATTCTGGAGCGAACCCTCCAGTTCTACTTCAGAACCTCTGACCTTATAATGGATGCTTAATACCAAGGTGGTAACACCATTAAATCTACATTATAGATGTGGATGTCCCAGTTTTCCAGGATGGTGAGGCCATTTAAAATGGCACCAGGTTACCAGCATGATCTAAAACATTGAACGGAGAGAGATGAACTCAGTGACCTAAAGATGAAAATGGCTTCAACAAAGAAATCATAGGACGTCAGTCTTGTAGCAAGAAAAAAAACGTGCATACATTCATTAAAAAATAATATATAAATAAAAATCTCCGTAGATTCAACTTTCTGGCACTTGATCCATGAGAGCCCTTAGGGATCATCCTTTGTTCGGTTTGTGTAAACCGGAACACACACACTGTCTCGCAAATCTTGTCAAATTATACCCAGGCTTGGTGACCTGTTTGACAGGCTTTACAGCGGAATGACAAAGTCTGAGATGTTGCAATGATTCTGTAAAAAAAAATAGAAGCAGAATTCATTTTGTTCCGCCACAGTTAGCCTGACTCAGAGACAGTATCTGCAGTCCTTCCCTTCTTGTCTGCTACAGATGTGAGCGGTGATGTCTCCAACTGTCGTTTGGCTGGATTTTACATAGTTTCCCTTTGTTCTTGAGCTATAAAGGTTAACTCTGAGAATTCAACAACTATACAATTGGGACAGAGCACCAACAGTGCCAGTCTGTACAGAGCCACTTCTATTCTAATACTGTACAATAACGGGTTATTCACTCAACTCATGGTCATGTGCTCATTCAGTTTGCACTACTTCTTATATTTGCACTAATGTTTGTATTACATTACTGCCTATAGTCATACTACTGTTTACATTCACTGTTTACATTTATTACTACTGTTTACATTTATTACTACTGTTTACATTTACACTACTTTTTATATCTACACTACCGCTGATATATATATTATTTTTACTAGCCTTATTGCATATGCCACTTTACCTCTATACCAATATCAACTACCTCATACATATACTGTGTACATAAACTTCATATGCTGCTCTGTCACTATATTACAAATGTCAATGCCAGAACCTTCATTTTATTTTATAGATATACTTTTTACACTTTTATACTACTATGCAAAAAACTCAGGACAGTATTACACTTTTTATTATTTCATTTTATGCCTATGTTTATTAAATGTTTAGTGTTTTAGTGTTGGTGTAACTTTTCATACTTTTATACTACTATGCAAAAACTACTATGCAAAAACTCAGGACAGTATTACACTTTTATTATTTCATTTTATGCTTATGTTTATTAAATGTTTTAGTGTTTTAGTGTTTAAATGGTTACTGTTGCACCGAGGGACTGAGAGAAATGCAATTTCAATCCTGTGTATGTCCTGTACATATTGCAGTTCTGACAATAAAGTTGACTTTGACTAATAATGCTGTCTGCAGTCACTAGACCTTTTTTCAGTCCAAACTGAAACTGTGAGGACAGATTTGCAGACTTGGATGCATATTGTTTCAGCCCACTTCCCCTTTAACAACGCAACAAAGTCTCTGGCACTGCTATTTAAGCGCACACACGCCCATGTGAGGACAATTCTTACAAAGACTTGAGTGGGTGAGAGGACAAACGAAAAGGCGGCCAAGGTCAGTGCTCAGATTTAGCCCGGTGCCTCTTATCCAACAGGTGTTCAAATCAGAACGGACCACTCTGTAGTTTATCCTGGCAGGATGTGAACAACTGAGGGTTTGGTGTGGGATATTTTAATCTATAGAGATATGTAGAGAAGTCCTTCCAAGGACAAGGAAATAAGACCATTGATTGCTGAAGGATTGATTAGTTGGTCCATACACAGATAACAAGGTGTACAAGTCTTGAGTAACAATGGTGGTCTTGTTGTAATACACGTGTCAAAGTCAAGGCCCGTGGGCCAAATCTGGCCCTCGTTAACATCGTATCTGGCCCTCTAAGATAATTTAAATGTTATTTTTTTTGATAGTTTCTCACTTTGCTTAAAAAAACCTACTAAATATTTCATTTAGTGAAGACCTCTCAGAAGAGTTTAACTTTGAAGCCAGAAAAAAGGTTGGGTTTTTCAGTAATCTTTCATTTTGATGTGGAAACAGCAACAGAGAACATCAAATGGGACCAATTCAACTCTTGTTGATGAAACTGCAACCAAGAAAACATGGCGACTATCTGACTGGAGTTAATGTGTTGACTGAAAACTGGCCCTTGGCTTCAGTGGTACTCAAATGCTGTACTTAAGTAAAAGTACAAATAAACAGTCAAAAAATGTACTCTAGTAAAAGTAGAAGTACCATATTAATGTTTTTACTTAAGTAAAAGTAAATAAGTACTTGCTTTTAAAAATACTTAAAGTATTGAAGTAAAAGTACTTGCTGGAGGTATTACCTAATGCAATGGTCTACAATATCATTAAGTGTGCGTTCTGTATGTATATTTTCTTTAATACATTAATAGTGTTGAGTCATTTTAATGAACAATGCTGCAGATAATGCATGTTTTTATTGTGTTTACTCTGTGACACAGTTCACACTTGGACTTGTGATTCTGTGCAGCAGAATTTCAGGGATGACATGCAGAGTTAAATATCATTAAACAAAATAAGAAAGAGGAATGATTATTTCTTTGAAAGTTATTTTTAACACAAAGCAAAACCAATGTGTCATTTTAACTGCAGTAAACACATTAAGTAAAAGTTGTCTGTTTGAAAAAAGGAGCATTAGATCTAACAAAGGAATATCATGATCATTTCAACTCCAGTTTGTCATCAACTCTAGTTAAAATACTGTCTAGTCAACCTTGTAATGGGTCAATAATGAACAATATTTTAACTTCCTGACACCATTTTCAAAACTTGGACCTGAGTGTTGAGACATTTGGAGAAATCTCTTGTCTCCTAACATCATGAACTGACACATTTTAATATTGCAGCAAGAATTTCTTGTTCAAGTTCAGAAGAAGTTGGTTTTCAAAGTTTTTTTAGTCCAGTCTGGCTCTTTAGTGAGAGAAAATCTGTCCTGCTGTACTGAACAGTCTTTCAATAATATTTCAATAGTTTTTCAACAAGGTCATGGGTGTTGTGTATCTTCTGGCTGAATCTCTGTGGTGGAATCCATTTTGGGTGTGTTAGTGGTGCTGTGGGTGCTCCCAGCTCCATGACATTTATATTAGAATACATGTATATGTCATTGGTCCAGCTCTTCTTGAAGGCAGATCTAATGTTACATGCCCACTTTGCAGTGATTTAATGGACCAAAGCCCCTCTCTCGACATTTGTTACTTTCAAACTAATGAACAAATAAAAAAACTGCAATGTGACTGTAACTTGTAACACATTATAGAAATGTAGTGTGGTAGAAAGTACAGATACTTCATGTAAAATGTAGTGGAGTAAAAGTAAAAGTACCGACATTTAATTCTACTTAAGTAAAGTACAGATACATGAAAAATGTACTTAAGTACAGTAGCAAAGTATTTATACTTAGTTACATCCCACCACTGCTTGGCTTGGACCAAGTTTTTAATTTTGGCCCCCTTTAGTAACAGAAGTTTGACTGCCCTGTAAAAAAACAACAACCTGCAAATATTTCAGCAATCCTAAATGAATCTCACACAGTAAGTCTGATTTTATGGCTAGTATTGGCAAATAAGGGTCTGTGTCTGTCACACCAATCCTCTAAAACAGAAAACTGAACCCACATTCAGCCCAGATTTGACGTTTCAAACCCTCTAACCTCTACCCAACCCTGTTTTACATCAAACATGACTCCCAACACATCAAATCACACTACCAGACCTTGTAAATTTGGAAGAAAAAGAAATAATGAGACCTCTGTGCTTTCACATCCCAGCTAACATTGAACGTTCAGACAATGTCCTCTGAACGTTGTCATCAACGTCCTCTGAACGTTTGCAGAAAACGTTCACTGAACGTCCAAATGAAACTCCATAAAACGTTCAGAGAACGTCCCCTGAATGTTCAGACAACGTCCCCCGAACGTTCAGAGAACGTCCCCTGAATGTTCAGACAACGTCCCCCGAACGTTCAGAGAACGTCCCCTGAACGTTCAGACAACGTCCTCTGAACGTTGTCATCAACGTCCTCTGAACGTTTGCAGAAAACGTTCACTGAACGTCCAAATGAAACTCCATAAAACGTTCAGAGAACGTCCCCTGAATGTTCAGAAACTGTCCCCCGAACGTTCAGAGAACGTCCCCTGAATGTTCAGACAACGTCCCCCGAACGTTCAGAGAACGTCCCCTGAACGTTCAGACAACGTCCTCTGAACGTTGTCATCAACGTCCTCTGAACGTTTGCAGAAAACGTTCACTGAACGTCCAAATGAAACTCCATAAAACGTTCAGAGAACGTCCCCTGAATGTTCAGACAACGTCCTCTGAACGTTGTCATCAACGTCCTCTGAACGTTTGCAGAAAACGTTCACTGAACGTCCAAATGAAACTCCATAAAACGTTCAGAGAACGTCCCCTGAATGTTCAGACAACGTCCTCTGAACGTTGTCATCAACGTCCTCTGAACGTTTGCAGAAAACGTTCACTGAACGTCCAAATGAAACTCCATAAAACGTTCAGAGAACGTCCCCTGAATGTTCAGAAACTGTCCCCCGAACGTTCAGACAACGTCCCCTGAATGTTCAGAAACTGTCCCCTGAACGTTCAGAAACTGTCCCTTCAACGTTCAGACAACACAAACTTTTCAAGTTCCCAATCCACAGTTTTAAATTGAGATTTATTAGTGGAATCATGATGATATGTAGTTGTGCAAATAACTCTTGGCTATGAATTAATTCTACAGTACTAACATTAAAAATAACAGAGTCGAAAGTTATGATAAAAGAATCAGTTTATTACACATAAAGGCATCAGTATCATAATATAAAACAAATCCGTATATGAATAAAAAAAATGCATAACTGGCATCAGTTGTAACAAAATAGGTACAAAAATAGGTACAAAAAGAATCTGTACATGCTATGCATATGAAAAATATAATGCATCTACTTCAAAACTGCGTTGAGGCAAACAAAGTTAGGAACCACATTTGACCATCCATTGTGCAGCAGGAAACATGGTGGAAACCGTTGGTTTAAGGTTTACAAATCACTCCTTACATTTTTCCTTTATCCTCTTTAACATAAATTAAAAGATTAACAGAACAGCATAACACATAAAATGGAAAAGTCCACCTTTGGTACCTTTAAAAAAACAAAAGCTTTAGAATTACATTGGAGGGAGCTTATCAACTGGTGGCAAAACAAAATGTACCAGTACACAAACAAATCTAAAAGTACACAGCTCACATAGCTTTGGTCTGTATATATATATTTTTTTATTATTAACATGCCTTCATTTTTCTTTTGGATTTATAGCTGCAACACTGGCAGTAACACGAGAAATATGAAAGCTATATAAAATTACAGTCCCACCACAAATATGTTTAAAAAGTGTGCTGGTCATAATATTTTAAATAAGTTGATTTATTTCAGTAATTCCATTCAAAAAGTGAAACTTTCATTAAACTGATTTCAAGTTTATTTCTTTTAATACTGATAATTAAAACCAACAACTAATGACAACCCTAAATTTAGTACCTCAGAAAATTAGAATATTACTTGAGATTAATTTAAAAAAATGTTTATAAATGTTGGCCAACTGAGAACTATGAACATGAAATGTACAATATGTACATCTTTGAATACTTAGTTGGGGGTCCTTTTGTAAGGACATGTTCATACTTTTCAGTTGGCCAACATCTATAAAAATCCTTTTTTTAATTTTTTATCTCAAGTAATGTAATTTTCTGTTACCGGTAATGAATTTGGGCTTTTCATTAGTTGTCAGTTATAATCATCAACATTAAGATTTTTTTTAAAAATATATCAGTCTGTGTGAATGAATATAATATACAAGTTTTACTTTTTGAATGGAATTACTGAAATAAATAAACTTTTTCATATTCTAATTTTATGACCAGCACCTGTATTTGCATCTCTCCCCCCAAAAAATGTGTTCCTCAGTTCTGTGTGAGCCCGTGTCCTCCACTTCTTTGTGGCACATTTTAAATGTCCTGTGTGACTATGTCCTCCACCTCCACTTCTTGTGGTGCATTAAATGTCCAGTGTCCACTTCTTTGTGGTGCATTAAATGTCCAGTGTGAAAGCCTCACCTCCACTTCTTTGTGGTGCATTAAATGTCCAGTGTCCACTTCTTTGTGGTGCATTAAATGTCCAGTGTGAAAGCCCCACCTCCACTTCTTTGTGACATGTTTTAATTGTCCAGTGTGAGCGCATGTCCTCTACCCCTTTTGCATGTTTTAAATGCTCTGCAGCATGAGTCCTTATAAAATCCTCTCTTGCCGCAGAATCCCCATTCATGATTCCATCTGCATTTGCAAAAAAACAAACAAAAACAAAAAAGAGTAATTAGTCATATGCAAAGGCAATCTGGAAAATGCACAGTGCCTTGCTGGGGTCTCCCCTATAACTGGATTAATAAATAATAATAAAAAACATCCATCCCAGCAAATGTTGATAGGTGGCTTGTTCACCGTCAGTATCCACGGAAGAACAATCTGTTGAGCGATCTGGTTCAAGTTCAGAGTTATGTGAAATGTGAACATCCAATTCAGAGGGAAAATCACAAGAATGATTGGCATGATGGTCTGAATGAATACTGCCATGATCATCATCTGAAAAGGACCCATTTACAAGAATATCTACAGTTTCTGGTTCATTGGTGCCATCATCATGAAGAGAGTCAGAACTTTCAAGTGATTCACTGTGTTCACTATGCATGGAAATGACTTCATGCTGAAATGCAGGAGAATTTTAAACAAAATCTTGAGAATCATCTTGGTCATCATCTAAACACTTAAATTTCCGCTTGGCAGCAAGATGAGTTTGTCTCCAAAGAGTAGATTTAGGGCCTGTTTACACGGCGCGTATTTTGAGTGTAACCGCTACTTTCTCTTTGCGACTTTGCTTATCGCCTACACGACGCTGCTGGCCCCCCTCGATGACACCGATACTTTTCTGACCCTGCTCTCAAGGTGGAAGTTTTTCGCAGACCCCCCGTTGATAATGTAAACATCTCCCGTGGAGCTTTTGTTTGAACACATGCACGCAGCACGCACGCGCAGACAGCCGGCATTTTAACAATGGCGGTGGACTGGACAGTGGACACACGCACCACTTTCTGAACTATAGCTGATGGAATATATTTTGATTCTCATATTTAATTATTCTACACCTTACCTGCATCTGTGTTGGAAGAGAGCAGCTGCCTGGATCCAGTTGTCGCTGTTAACGAGGCAGTCGGACATTTCACGTGTCACGCTGCACTATAACATACTAAATGTGCTATATATTAACAGTTTAACAATAATAAACAGTATTTATGTTAGCGTGGGAGATATTTACATTTATCTGAGCTAAATGAAGCTATCTGGACTCGTTACGTCATGCCTAACATGCTGCATGTTGAAAATGAAGACACCAGGTTGATTTTTAATTTATTTATTTATTCAACACCACAAACTCATGTCACAAACACTGAGAATTAAATTGAACACTTTTAAAAACACGTTAACCGAACTTTAATGAACTGGACTCTGTTGTTTTCATCCTGCTGGACACTGGACCCACATCCGAACCGCCGGTCTGCTTCGTGGAACGACAGCTTCGACCTCGCAGGAAAAAAATAAAAATAAAACCTCAGTTGGTTGTTCTGTGATCGAACTAAACACAAGGAAACATTATTAAGAACATCGTTTACCTTGTAGCGCTGCTGTAAATCAGCTGATTCTCACGGACTAAAGTCAGACATGTTGACTCGGTTCCGGTCCAGACGTCCAGTCAGCTGGTGTGCAGCGGCCCCACTTGGTGTCAGATCTGTTGACTCTTATCCAAATTCCAGCTTTAACTTGTTGTTAACTTGTTGACAACAACTTGTAGTAGCTGAACTTTTAGCCAGAGAGGAAAACAGGCTGCCTCGTGTGCTCTGTTTGTTTACCTCAGGCAGGCAGCAGTGGCGCATGCGCAGTAGTGAAGGTTCCAAAGATCACAGCGCCATCTACAGGCCCAGCATGGTAACTACAGTAAATTCATGAGTACGGGGGGTGGGGGGGAGAGAGTCGTATCCACAGAATTCGCCCATGTCAACGCAAAACTTTCAACCTAATTAACATACCCAAAAGTTGCGTTTCCCCCACACAGTGTCCGTGTAAACAGGGCCTTAGGAACAGAATAAATGTTTTTTTGCCATTGTCAATGAGAGTTTTTTAGAAGCCTCAGTTTCAGTTCCTCCACATAGGACAAACAGGTTTAACAATGTCAATAAAAACAGCTTGTTCACATGCAAATGAGGAACATCAGCCTGACGGTCATTAGGGGCCTTGATGACTCACAGGGTGCTCATGCAATAACAGCATTGGGGGATGGGGGGAGGGACAGTATGGTTCAAACCGTTCAGAAGCTTTGTGTTTGCTTTAAACACTCACCGGTCTCAGAGTTTATGTAGTTCTTGTCAGTTGATTTGTTGAGAGTCGCTGCGTAAGTGACCTCCACAACCTGGACGTGTTTGTTTCTCTCTTCCTGTTCGGCGACGTCCACACTAGAAGAGGATTCAGGCCCCATAGGACTCCTAAACCCAAACCCTATGAAACAGAGAGACGGGAATGACGGGTGAGCTGCGTTCTGTTTTAAAGTTCCGGCAGAACCACAGTCTGACGGTTACAGAACATCTGGAACTGATGCCGAGGAAACAGCTGTTCACTGGAGAAAGTTTTAGCTTTAGAAGCAAAACTCAAATATTTTTGAGGCTAGCTAACTCTGAAATTAAAGTAAAATGTCCGAAGTTGCAGTTCAAAAGCCTTAAACCTGTCTTGGTGTAACTTGGAAGCAGCTTATGAATTTTAATTAATTCAGAATAATTTAATGAGCAAACACAAACCTTCATTATTCAACTGGGGTTAGGAGCATAAGGCCTCAAGCCCTTACCTTTCTTGTTGGTATCTGCTGACCAGGGATTTGGTTCAAGCATCAAGATCCAGCTGCAGGGCGGTGCTCCTCTGTGTTGAACCAAACAAACTAAAATGGTGGCAATGGTGGGAAACCCACCACAAGGCATCCTGGGAGAAATCAAAGGGCCAATGAAAGGGCCTCCAACCAACAGTGGGGGTTGTGATTTCCCACCCTCAACTGTCACAGTGTTCAATCAAACCACCAGAACAACAAGGTTTTGCTTCTGGGGGGGATAAACAGGAGTTAATGGAAGCCATTTTCTGGCACCAGAGTTTAACTGAGAGAAGTACTGTGGGAGAAAAGAGGGCCCTAAACCCTCTATTAAACATCTAACTAACAGAAGTGTACAATTTTTTATAACAACACAGAAATAGAGATTTGGTGATAAATAATAACAACCATTAAGTTTGTACTATGCTCTTTAAATTAAATCACACCAAACATGTTTTTTCACATTAAATGTCCAGAGTGAACGTTCAGACAACATTCAGACAACATTAGAAGTGCACTTCAAAACAAAAATAGAGATTTGGTGATAATAATTAATGACCATTAAAGTTTTAAAGATTAAAAAACTAATTAAATAAAATTATGCCACTTGTTTTTTTCTCTCACAGTAAGCAAACATTCAGAAAACGTCAGAAGTGTGCACTCAGACAATGTTCAGACAATGTTCAGACAATGTTCACACAATGTTCAGACAATGTTCAGACAATGTTCAGACAATGTTCAGACAATGTTCACACAATGTTCAGACAATGTTCACACAATGTTCAGACAATGTTCAGACAATGTTCAGACAATGTTCAGACAATGTTCAGACAATGTTCAGACAATGTTCAGGCAATGTTCAGACAATGTTCAGTCAATGTTCAGACAATGTCAGAAGTGCACACTTTTTGTAACAAAACAAAAATAGAGATTTGGTCATAAATTATAACAACCATTAAAGTGTCAAAGATGTAAGAACTAATTGAATGAAATTACACCAATTTTTTTTTCGTACAGTGAGTGAAGGTTCAGCGTTAACGTTCAGCGTTAACGTTCAGGCAAAGTTCAGACAAGGTTGGGTCCTGAACATTCGACATTCGACCTTTAGACGACGTTCACTGAACGTCATCTGAACATTTGCTTGCTAGCTGGGATATAGCCGCTGGAATGTTGTCTCGTTACTGGATTGGCAACATGGAGAATGTTCTGATGTTTTTTGCGCAACGTCAAAGGCGAAAAACATTTTGTTTTGAGAAAAAGAGTGCAGTCATGTTCACAAAAGAGGCGATGACTGAATGTTGTGTTATGGAATGTTTTTGCCTTCATTCTTATCTTTTACAGCCATCTACAACAAAAATGGTTTCATCAGTGCAAGCAAATTATTTTTTAAATAACCCTGATGCATGCTCAATAATCCAGGTAGAAAAATCTAAAAAAGCTAAATCTGGTCCTCTGGATTAAGACTGAGCTGAATACAGCATCTCAGACTGAGGAAGTCTTTCGGACGAAAGACGAAACGTTTCTACCATTTATTTTTTTGCTTTTTTGAATGTCCAGAGGACCAGACTTAGCTTTTTTAGATTTTTTTTAAATAAGTTTGCCAGTTTACTTCTCTCTTGTTTTTTTGTTCCTCTAATTTATTGATATTTGTATTAAACACATCCTAGTCTTCACCTCCTCCTGTCATTTACAAGTTAAGGCTAGTGGCCATCTGTCTCCTTTAGCTCCTGCACGTTTAGAAATCTGCTTGTCTTTTAATGCGGAAGAGAGAAAGAACGAATTTTCGCTATTTTGTGTTGACAACACTTTGGATCCACATATTATGTGGATTCCAGCACATTCCACGTCATTGGTCGTAATTGTTGTCAATCACCTGACTGAAGGTGTCGCTCCGCCTACTTGCCTCGGATACGCGCGCTCATTTGTTTAAAATTAGTCCCGACCAAGAGGTTAGCCAATAGGCTTTGAGGTGGGCGGGACCTATTTGGAGGAACACTCTCTCGCGCCCACAGTGGTGGAGTCGAACGTCCCCGAGCGCACAGGAGAGTACGGCGCGCGAGTGTGTGGATCGGACATAACGGTTTTCTTTTTGGCCCCCGTTTCCCACCGAAATAACAAGAACGAAACAAACCTGAACCTCAGAGGGGCTTAGAGTGTTCTCCAATCAAGGAAGAGGGAAGCGAGGGATAGGAGCAGCAAGTTTTTTTTTATTCTTTTTTTTTTCTCTCTTTTAAAGGGGATTCTGTGTTTTTTCACGGTGGTTTGTTCTCCGCTCTCGCCGCAAAGATGATGGTCGGAGAGGTCGAAGTGAAGGAGCGACCGAGGCCGAGTCCCGATTATTTGATGCAGTTATTAAACGAGAAGAAGCTCATGACCAGTTTGCCAAATCTCTGCGGCATCTTCACACACTTGGAGAGGCTTCTGGACGAAGGTAAGTTTAATGGAGGAGGAGGAGGAGGGGGACGAAGCGTGACCGCACGGCGCAGTCCACATTCTGCACGGGTGTTTGTTCCTCCTGTTCCGGGCTAGTTGTAACTGGTACCGTCGACCATATATGATATATATTTAAAAGTACTATCAAATAACACACCGTTTTAATACCAATACATATAGTTTTACGTTGTTTTCGACCGCACTTGGCACGAGTTACGGTTCGGAGTGCACGCGGAGTTTTGACGAAGTTAAAAAAAAAACTTTCTCGGACTAGCTAGCAAAGAGCTAAACTGCGTGTTTTTTGTTGGTAGGAGTAACTCGAAACGAGGGTTGCGAGTACAAATCCGCGTAAAGACGGTGAGTTATTTCAGACGGGGCCCGTTTCCACATGTTCCCCAGCGGTTTAGCTCGAGTTAGCTACATTTGAGGCTAGCGAGGCGAACTCTTCACGAGCAGCCGAGCGGCGGTGGCCATGGAAGAAGAAGAAGAACTCTCCCCGGAGCCTTTGTTCGTCTCAGACGGCTCTGGAGCGGTTGTTTGCTCTGTGTGAGCGGCTCGTTGCTCTATGTGAGCGGTTCGTTGCTCTATGTGAGCGGCTCTTTGCTCTATTTTCCCACAGAGTCGTGTTAGTTGTAACCCAGCGGTCGTGGAATGTGGCTGCTTGTTGACGGAGCCGTGGAGGCGACCTCACCCTGGCTCTTTTAACTTTTTCCTTTAAAATGTCGCCTCTTTTTGCTTAAGCGTTCGTCTTCAAGTTCCCTTTCGTTCCTAAATCCGTCCTCTGTATTTCTTCTCTCCCACCCTACCCCCTCCAATTTCGGTCGATATTGCAAAATTGCGTCGCCCCCTTTTTGTCCAGATGTGATTTGGCACTGATCCTTTGATTTCTCCAAGAAAATGTACAAGCCGTTTTTCTTGGTGGTATCCATAACACAAGCTGAAGGTTGGACCTGTGGTTTGTGGAAGTGAACTGGGGACACTAGAGAGCGCCACAGTCCCTGTCCCCCTCATTGCATGTCTTGTTGACCTGGACATCACCATTAATACCAGTGTAGTGCTTTGATTCAACATGTCCACAACACAGGATAACCTGGCGATTGCTCCGGGCAACAGGGACCTGAATACTTTGTGGTTTCAGTTGCATGTCTGGATGAGTTGGCTGTCTTAGTATGTAGTTGCTAAACCGGTCTGAAAAGATTTCCAGGTTGTCCACATCCTTGATACACAACACATTTAAGGCAAAGAGGAAAAGGACGTGTCTGGTATCTACCAACAGGAAACTACTATAAATATTATCCTGATGCATGCTCAATAGATATTCAAGACATTTTGTCTTTCGTCCGAAAGACGAAACGTTTCTACAATTTTTTTGCTTTGTTTTTTTCAGAGGACCAGACTTAGCTTTTTTAGATACTATAAATATTATTTTCCCTTTTACAAATAAAGCCAATAATTAGTTTGAGCATGAATTATGCTTTGCTGAGGTATCTGAAAGTGTAAGCATAATATTTGCTAGCTTATAATGTTTCTTATCAGAGATAAAATACCATTTTATTTTCAAATTGTACCTTTTTTTTATTCAATCATTAAGTGAACTCATTTTCCTGTTTTAGACAAACCACAGATAAGGTAGACGACAATAAACAGCCATAAAATGCATATAAAATGAAAAGTGAACAAAAGTAGTGATTTAAAACAAGATAAAATCAAGCTACATTATGAATGCAAGATTGCAAATGAAACTATTCCCCCTCCTTGAAGCTTAACATATCTACATCGTGGGTTGTATTGCTAATTTTAAGTTATAAGACAAAAACACATATCCACTTAAATAGATCAGCTTCGCTACAATGCTAATTTAATCCCACGAAACAAGAAATATATACTTTTGCTTCAATGTGGTTAAGTGGTTTCTATAGTTTCTTTTTTAAGAGAAAGTTGTTTAAAAAAATGTGTAACTAAAAAGGTTATGCCAAAAAGCTTTACTTAATTTTTGTTGTTGTTGTTGAAAAATAACAATAAAAAAAAAAGCTTTTCAACCAGTCTGTTAAAACCACGAGATACCAAAACTTATTGATGTTTTTATAAAAACAAATAAATGGTGCGGTTAAAAGTTTGCTTTGGTGGTACTTGGCTGTTCGAGGTACGGGAATAAGAAATAAGTCTCTGAAGCTGCAGATGGAATGTCTCCCATCTGTGTTTATAATATAATAGCAGAGACGCTTGCAACTTCACAGCCCCAGTCTCTATAAAGCCACACATGACTAAGGTTTACAAGCGTTTCCACAGAACCAGTCCAAACTTTACCCTGCTGCCAAAAATGACATTTGTATGAGATGACCGTCCTCCCAGTGCAGAGGTTTGTCTGGCTGTCGGTAAGGGAGTGGTTTGGTTTGTTCGCCCCATGGGCTGTCCCTTCCCGTTCCATTTCGGAAAGAACAGAGTCGGCCGTGTTTATGGCAAACGAGTCTGCAATGTTAATTGGACCAAGAGGTGAAAACAGTGGTGCTTAAAATATATACTTTAAAGTGTATCATCAGGTGTGGGTTATAATAATAAACATGTTACTTTAAGCGGGTTGTGCAAACTCCAGTAAGCCACGGTAGTCCTCGTATTACCAAGTTGTGGTTTTGTTTGATGAAATATACTGAAAATATGACGTTTGTCATTGTCAAGACGTAAGACGTTCGCTACGGATGTTAAAGACTGAAGCAGAATCGTCCTTTAAGCAGTTTATATCTACAGGTAATAAATAAATAAAAAGTAGCAGTGAAAAATCAGCAAGAACTTTAATGTGAACACTTGCACGTGTTTTTCCACAGTTTGTCCGTCTCACAACAGCTGCACATCTCCCTCACCCACCCAACATTCTTTGTACGTCTACACAGCTGTTTCCATAGTGGAAGAAAGGCGACACCACCCTTGAGTGTGACGGCTGCTCTGGTAGCATGTGTCCATGGTCGTCGTCCTTATTTTCTCAGTTTATATGTTGTTCCTCAAGGTCATGCTGACCGATTGGCAGGCCCATGTGAAATCCCCATCCGCTACATTTGTTCATTTCCTCTAGGTTGTCACAAATTTATTTATTTCTCTGTGCATTTTGCCTGCCAACAAAGCTGCTTCAAATTACTACTTTTATTTCTTGGCAGATGGACATGGATTACATCATAATATTACAATGTAGCCGTCAAGAAAAGTGTTCTAAGATAGCAGAACAAGAAAGACTTTTCATCTTTCTTTCTTTTATCGTTAGCAAATGCGCTGACGTTTTCTTTTGCATGGAAAAGTAAATACAGTATATATAATAATATAATATAGTGATTGTATTGCAAATAAAAATGTCAAATTTTTTCAAGTTTCCTCTCAGTTCCGACAAGTATGAGTGGCGCAAAGATCAGAATAAATTCATAAAATTAGACTTGTTTAAAAAATTTAAACCTTGTCGACCTAAAGGTCACTTTTAGAATTCTGTCTTCGGACAGGAATATAGAAAGTAAGGCTGCACGATTAATAGCATTTGCGATTATCTCGCGATATGTTAAAACGCGATTCACTAATCGCACGGGCTGCGATTTGACTGGTCACGTGACTTGGGAGTGAGCCGACTGGCCGCGCGCAGCTCTGAGCGGAGCAAAACAGAGCAGAGCAGGGAGGAGGAGACCGTGCGCTCCAACACAGTTGCTTCAGGCTCGACAGAAGTCATAAAAGTTATAAATTCAGGTAAGTTAGCCCATGTAAACGTGTATCTGAGCTTAGAGGCTGAAACACCGAGACCGCGGGAGATAAACAGAGCGCGAGCTGGTCATGTGACCGGGTCTGTTTTGACGGCGCTCTGTTAGCAGCTAGCTCAACAAGCTAACGTTCTGCGTGAAAAAGCGCATTAATTATCTGATTTAAAAAAAAACAGTTGTGTCGTTAGTGATATGAATTAATACAAAACCAGTAAAAATAATCGCATTTTAAATCGCAATTTATAGAAAAAAAATTGCGATTAGATTATTTTCCTAAATCGTTCAGCCCTAATAGAAAGTTATTTACTTACAGAGATTTAAAATACTAAACGAGTTTAACTTTATTTTACGTTTTAAAGGAAACCAAATCAATTGTCAATTATCTAAATGGCAAAGCAAATTTGATTGTACTTATCGGTAATTGGTCAGTTCACCCAGCTGGACATACAAGCCAATTACAGTACTGAGTTTAGTTTTTTAAGATTAAATGGCCCGTTGTTCTGTCACACGGCTCTATCAGCTAAACACAACATCCGTTGTGTTGAATGCACCTCTTGTTTTTGTGCAGCTACATCATCATCCTACAGATCTGAATTTTGGCCACGTGTCTCTGTGTCATGATTTTAACGGGGTGTTCCTGGGAGAGCTGTCAACGTTTGGAGGACAAACTGTCTAGTGTGCGCTGTGGCACCTTCGTAGAGAACTGGTCTTTTGGGAACAGCTGTTTAGAGAACAGATTGTGATGAATGCCAGAATCCTGGAAAAAAATTCGGCCCCACTGTGCTCTTCCACTTCAGCTCAACTCTTTATGTTCTTCTGTACAAAGCAAGCCCTCCAGTCACCTTTGACTTGCCCTTTAGCTAACAAAAACAAGGCTGGCTCAGAAAGTAAGATGCTACCTAGAGAGAACACAGTTGAAGACTGGCAAATGCAGAATTAGGGTCTGCTGTTGCAAAAACAAATCCTTTCTCTTCTCCTCGAACCTTCTCCTAAAGCAGCTTTTATAAGCTAGAATTTAATTAACCAAGAGCCATTCAGTAAGCTGGTTCACTGAGCTGCAGCCACCAGCAAGAAAGCACAATTGGAAGCTCTATGCTGTCTTCCTTTGTGTGCCACTACCCTCGTGTGGTCCCTGTTACACAGCCTTCTTCCCTGGTAATAAATTAGGTGGGGGCGTGAGTCTGACAGGGTGAGGTGGTGGGAAGTTTTCAGCAGGACATGGCA
>JBBPBX010004763.1:54698-75024 GCA_038048925.1 Garcialebias charrua
TTCCTTCAGCTTTAGATAATAAAACACGTCCTCTAAAACTTAGGTCTCTTTGAAGCCATAGATTAAAACGTTTTTTGGTTTGGAGCAAAGTTTAAAGAGCATCTTTCTGAGTTGTTTTTGGAGATAATTATGCCTAAATATGTTACACTTTCTTTGACAGGGATATTAGATATAAATTTTGAAGTACAGTCTTTAACTGGTAAGAGTTCACATTTTTTAAAGTTCAAGTGAAGTCCTGAAACATTAGAGAAGGTTTGGATTAAATTTAAAGCTGGTGAAATTTGACTGCTGTCTTTTAAAAAAAGAGTAGTATCATCAGCTAACATACTAATTTGAATTTCTTTACCAAAAACAGAAATACCTTTTAGTTGATTTATAGAAATAAAGTCAGCAAGAATTTGGGTGGCTAAAAGGAAGAGATAAGGGGAAATTGGGCAACCCTGCCTAATTCCTCGATTTAAGTTAAATCTAGGGGAGGTACCATTTTTTAATTTGACAGAACAGTTAGCATTTTTATATAATGTTTTAATTGAACTACAAAAGAAGGGCCCGAATCCAAATTTATGAAGACAGCTGAAGATAAAATTGTGATTAATAGAGTCAAACGCTTTGTAAAAGTCTAAGAAGAGTATGAAGCTATTATCAGTAATTAATTCTGAGTAGTCAAGGATATCAAGAACAAGTCGTATATTATTGGAAATGTGCCTATTTTGCATAAATCCAGATTGTGCCTCTCCAATAATTGTATTTAGTACAGATTTAATTCTTTCCGCAAAAATTGATGCCAGGATTTTGTAGTCGTTGTTCAAAAGACATATAGGGCGCCAATTATCAATAAGTAATTTATCTTTTTTGGGGTTAGGTATTTTTCATTCATTCATTCATTCAACCTTTATTTATACAGGCTAGCCTCGTTGAGTCACGGGGACTCATTTACAAGAGGGACCTGTAGGTATCAGGGTAATGATCCCTTGATTTAAAGTAGCGGGGAGAGTTCTTTTTTCAATGCTCTCTAAAAATACTTTAGTAAGAAAAGGAGCAAGTTGATCACTAAATTGCTTATATAATTCCCCTGTTAGCCCATCTGACCCAGGAGAGTTGTTATTTTTTAGACGATTTATAGATAAGAGTTTCATTAACTGTAAGAGGAGAATCACACATCTCACGTTCAGAGTCAAGGATGTTCTGCGTGTTGACTGATTTTAAGAATGGCTCAGGGTTTTTGTCAGAGTGACTAAGAGCATAAAGTTTACTGTAAAAAGAGCTGATATAGTTTGCAAGAAACATTGAAGTTGACTTTAGATTATAAAAAGCTCTCCTTCCTCCTCCTGAACGACAAGTGGCGCTACAAACATCAGGCTCTACCTCGTACGTCATGACGTCATGTGGGTGTACGTAGTGGAAGCAGGCAGGGCGCTTGTGTGCTGGCGGCGGGTTTAAAGAGTAAAATTGAAGTTAAAACTCCAGGATTAGGAGGGAAAATATATCCGGATTAAAGAGAATAATTAGATTTAAAGAGATGTCTAAAGACAGGTAAGATTATTTATGGATTTTAAGTTTTTATATATTTTTTAAATGTGTCATTTCAATAATCCTGGAGGGAAAGAGATTTTTTTTACCTTCTCTCTGTTCAATTTGTCAGATTAACTCAGATTAAATAAATTAATTTATTTTTATGTCATTGATTAATTCCGGTAATATTTTTTTTATAAGAAATGAGACTTTATTTATGTTAACATTTTAAAGTCTAACGTTAAAGAAGCGCCTTTTCCTCCGTCAGCTGCTCTGAGCTCTTCTTCTACGGTTTTATTAGCTGTAGTTTGTTCAGCTCTTCTTCTGTGGTTTTATTAGCCAACTACTGTAGTTTAATCTCGTGTTAATCTGAGGAGAGGTAAGGATTATTGTTGTTGGTTTTAGAGGTAAAGTTTGGGCGGTTCTCAGCTCCAGGATGGCGGGCAAAGAAAAGCACGGGAGTCCTGTTCTTAAAGGTTCTGACCCGGTTTCATCTGTGCAGCAGCGCGGGGCCCCTGCAGGACCTGACCCAGCAGGACCTGTCCCAGCAGGACCTGTCCCAGCAGGACCTGACCCAGCAGGACCTGTCCCAGCAGGACCTGACCCAGCAGGACCTGTCCCAGCAGAACCTGACCCAGCAGGACCTGTCCCAGCAGAACCTGACCCAGCAGGACCTGTCCCAGCAGAACCTGTCCCAGCAGAACCTGACCCTGCAGGGACTGTCCTGGTCCTGGAGCAGCCTGAGGGCCACCGGCAGGATCAGGACCAAACGCCGGTCCAGGGAGCTCCTGGGTCCGGACTCGGAGTCCACCCCAACAGAGTCCATCCAGCGGCTCTGGCCTCCTCACAAAGTGCAGCTGCGGGTCAACAGGGGCAAGGAGAACCGGTTTGTGCTGGCTCGGAGGTCCAGGAGGACCAGAGAGTCCAGCTCAGGTAGGAACTGCCCACAGCCGAGCCCAGCTGGACTCCGAACTGGGTCACGATGTTCTGGTTTCTCCTCTCAGGTGTCTCGTGGAACCATCTGCCTGAAGAACTGCTCCTCAGGATCTACCTGCACCTGGGCCTCCAGGACCTGCTCCGGGTCTCGCGGGTCTGCAGGCGCTGGAACCGCCTGGCGTAAGAACAACTTCCTCATCAGGTCCAGATCAAAATGGACCCATGGATTTAGTTTTAATCTGGTGGTTCTGGGACCCAGTGGAGCGGATTAATGAAACCTGACCAAACACAGGGTCTGGGTCTTGGACTTTACACAAACCAAATCGGTGGAACATGATTGGTCCTGGTTCTGATCCGGGTTTAGTTCATTTGAAGTTCTTGTTGCTGGGATTAACTCTAGTTGTGTCCTGGTTTCAGGTTTGATGAGTCTCTGTGGCACAGTGTGGACCTGGAGGGCCTGACCCACACGGGCCTGGCTCTGCAGCAGGTTCTGAAGACCCGGGTCCACAGGCTGCGCTGTCCTCGAGCGTTTGTTGAAGACCTGCAGTTCACAGGGTCCAGGTGGGTTCTGGTTGATTAGTATTGATGTTCTGACTGGTTCTGTTGGGTTCTGATTGGTTCTGTGTGTCCAGCCCGCTGCAGATAGTTGAACTGGACCTGTCCAGTTCTGTCATCCCGACCCGGGTTCTGCAGAACCTGCTGCGGTGCTGCAGACAGCTGCGGTACCTGAGCCTGGAGGGGCTGCAGCTGTCGGATGACATCATCAGGTACCGGCTCAGTGGCTGAATCGTCGGTCCGTTTGGGTCAGAACCAGCTGACGATGGTGTTCTTGTCCCTCAGTTGCCTGTCGAAGAACCCGGGCCTGCTGCAGCTGAACCTGGGCGGCTGCTCCAACATGTCCGCCGGCGCCGTGGGGGCCCTGCTCCGGTCCTGCTGCAGGTTGGTCCCGTCAGAGCCGGGTCTTGGTGGTTCTGTTGGGGGTTCTGGTGGGTCATGTGTTCTGCCTCCTCAGGTTGAAGCAGCTGAACGTGTCGTGGTGCAGCTTCAGCAGCGAGCACGTCCAGAACCTGGTCCAGAACCTGAGCCCTGCTGTGTCGGAGCTGAACCTGAGCGGCTACAGAGACACTCTGACTCTGGACGGTAATCATGAAGCCCAAGGTTCTGTTTGGACCCGGGCCTTCTGGTTTTTAATCTGACATTGTTTTTCAGATGTGAAGGTTCTGGTGGACAGATGTCCAAACATCCAGACCCTAGACCTGAGGTGAGACCACTTTTTAACAGTAAACATCTTACCTGCTGCTGAAGGAAGTCCTGAATCTTTCAAGTGACCCGTTTGTGATGAGCCGGGTCACTTCCTGGTTCTGATGGTCCGATAGAGGAGGTTCTGATCAAACATCTGTGTGTGTTTCAGTGACAGCACTCTGCTGACAGCTGACGTCCTCCCGGTCCTGCAGCAGCTGAAGGTTCTGGTCCATTTGTCTCTGAGTCGGTGCTACCACCTCCACCTGGCTGCTCTTTGGTAAGTTCACCTCCAACGGGTCGACCCGCTTACTGGCCCTGAACAGAACCAAAGCTCTAGAGGTGATTGATGCTTTTCTTTACGCTCCTGTTTAAGGTTCTGCTGAACAGAACCGGGTTAATCAGCTGATTGAATTGTCTTCATATTGACATTTTTTGAAGGTTCAGTTTTGTTCTGACAGAACCAAGTCAGACTTACAGTGGTGGGATGTAACTAAGTACAAGTACTTAAGTACATTTTTCATGTATCTGTACTTTACTTAAGTAGAATTAAATGTGGGTACTTTTACTGCACTACATTTTACATGAAATATCTGTACTTTCTACTACACTACATTTCTATAATGTGTTGAGTTACAAGTTACTTTCACGTTGCAGTTTTTTGATTTGTCATTAGTTTGAAAGTAACTGATGTCGAGAGAGCTGGTCCATTGAATCACTGCAAAGTGGACAGGTAACATTAGACCTGCCTTCAAGAAGAACTGGACCAATGATGTATATTCTAATATAAACGTCATTGAGCTGGGAGCAGCACCCACAGCACCACTAACACACACAAAATGGATTCCACCACAGAGATTCAGCCAGAAGATACACAACACCCATGACCTTATTGAAAGACTATTGAAATATTATTGAAAGACTGTTCAGTACAGCAGGACAGATTCTCTCTCCCAAAGAGCCAGACTGGACTCAAAAACTTTGAAAACCAACTTCTTCTGAACTTGAACAAGAAATTCTTGCTGCAATATTAAAATGTGTCAGTTCATGGGATGTTAGGAGACAAGAGATGTCTCCAAATGTCTCGACACTCAGGTCCAAGTTTTGAAAATGTTGTCAGGAAGTTAAAATATTGTTCACTATTGACCCATTACAAGGTTTAGACAATATTTTAACTAGAGTTGATGACAAACTGGAGCTGAAATGATCAGATGTTCCTTTGTTAGCTGTGTCTAATGCTCCTTTTTTTCAAACAGACAACTTTTACTTCAATGTGTTTAATGCAGTTAAAATGACACACTGGTTTTACTTTGTGTTAAATCAAAACTTTCAAAGGTATAATCATTCCTTATTATTCTTATTTTGCTTAATGACATTTAACTCTGTATGTCATCCCTGAAATCCATGGAACTGTACGCTTCCTCAGTCCTGGGTTACATCAGTACATGCTCTGAAAATGTATCCATAAAAAAATATGTGAAATCCTACCCGAACCGGAAACCCTGGTTAAATAAAGAAGTTCACGCCTTGCTAGCAGCCAGAGACACTGCATTCAAGTCAGGAGATAAAGTGGAGCTGAGAAAGAGCAGGAATGAACTGAAGGATGGCATTAAGAAGGCCAAGGCCACGTATGCACAGAGGATCGAGGGACAGTTCACCTCACAAGACCCACGGAGCATGTGGAAGGGTATTAAATGCATAACAGATTACAAAGGCAAGAACAAACAATGCCCCAGGGACCCATCTCTGCCTGATGCCCTCAATAAGTTTTATGCACGTTTTGATGATCCAAACAGACCTGCTAGCACCAGACTCACCTCATCACCAGATGAAGAGCATCTCAGAGTGACCGCAGCAGAAGTGAGAGGCAGTCTCAGAAGGATCAACCCTCATAAAGCAACCGGACCAGACAACATCCCAGGGAAAGTTCTGAAGGAATGTCCCAGACAGCATTTACATTTGGGCCGGATCCGTTTACAAGTCGCCAGATCCGCATAACAGTCAGATGCGGTTTACACCTCTGAGCCAACTCCTTACCGGGCTCGTTTACAAGTCGCCAGATCCGCATAACAGTCAGAGACGGCGTGGTGTTGTGTGCCAGTTCCACCCCGATTCTGAGATAATGAGCTGCAGCTGGGTGTGGTTCTGATCCGGTTTTTGCCTGCAGACCGAATGCGCCAGCCTCACAGAGGTTTACAAACTGACATCTGGCTCTGATCTGGTCCCAGACTGCAAGCCAACTGCGCCTTCCTTATTTTTGAAAGCAACAGACGCAGCACTAAACAGGAAAAGGAACGAGCACAACTTCCGTATTTACAGAATAAAATCACCACGGGCGGACTAATCCTAGCTCTATACGGATTTATTTGTACAAAAAAGCTGTCAAACTATCATTTATGACTATTCTATGACTAAACTATTATATTTAAGACTATGACTACACCTAATAACGCAATACAAGAAATAAATAAATAAAAAGTATTTTATTCTGAAATGTAAACATCACTTCCTGTTGCTCAAACCATGTCCTGTCGCTTATTTACGAGAGAAGATCAAGGCAGCCTTTCCTGTTGTTCTCCTTCTTCCACCGAATGAATTGTTTTGTTCTGACTTCATTATTTATCACTTGATTTATCGCGCAATCTCGCAATTCCCACGCATGCGTCTTGGAGCGGCGCATCCAGGTGGACCTGAGCTGAGCGGAGGCAGTGGACTTTCGCATGCTTGTGGTAAGTGTATTTAAATGTATTATGAAATAAACCTCAAACAGAACGGAATTATAGGGCTTTATCTTTGCAGTGTACTCTACGAAAAAGGCAAACAGTTGGTTTTAATCATTATCTTTAGTAAGGCGGGTTAACNCTCAATTGAGATCACAAACTGTTCTAAATTATAATGTAAAAATTGTCTTGTTCATTTTGTAATCATTTAGTTTATATATATATATATATATATTTATATATATATATATATATACACACAGTATTTATTTATTAAATGGCTGTTTTCTTCATTCTGACTGATGACACTGAATCTATGATTAGTAACTATTTGGGCAAAACGGTGGCACAACTGGTAGAGCTGCTGCCTCTCAGCGAGAAGGTTGCCGGTTCAAATCCCGGTCCCGGGCCTTTCTGGGTGGAGTTTGCATGTTCTCCCCGTGCATGCGTGGGTTTCCTCCGGGTACTCCGGTTTCCTCCCACAGACCAAAAAACATGCTTGTTAGGCTGATTGGTGACTCTAAATTGACCCTAGGTGTGAGTGTGAGAGTGGATGGTTGTTTGGTGTGAGTGAGACAGGTCCCTCTTGTAAATGAGTCCCCGTGACTCAACGAGGCTAGCCTGTATAAATAAAGGTTGAATGAAAAATTAAAAATCTAATAATTAGATTTTGGTCGCACACAACTTCGTGGCAAAGGTTTGAATCTCATTGTACTATGAAAACGAGGTCCGTTGAATTACATTACACCTACTGATCGTTTCGAAACAGCTTTTGCAGAAAACCCATCATCCAATCCACAAACACAATGAGTGTTTGCAGTGCTAGCATTTATTCTGACTTCACCAAAGTGACTCACTGACATTTAATCCATAACTGACTCGCTCTCCAGCTCTGTTTATGTCATTATCAACTTTCGCTCTCATTCGTTCTGCGCTTCAGTCAAATCTGAGTGTTTCAGACGAGAGCAGCGAGAAAATGAAATCAAACAGTGGAGGAGTTGAAATCTTTTAGAAACTATGAAGCTGACCTTTCTCTATCGATTGCATACAAGCAGCTTTGTTTTAGCATTGTCATCAGTTGGTAAGGCTAGTCTGCATCTGTTTAACCTGTATTAAATGATAGTGAAAGCAAAGGAGATGCTTTACATTAAGAGTATAAATGTCATATGAACCATCACGTGACAGATGTTTACTGAGTGTTGAGGAAAAACCACGGAGCTGTCCGTGGTGCTGAAGTAGCAGACAGGATTTTACAAGAAGGAGCAGATTTACTGAGGCTTTTGCTTAGTCAGATTTATTTTATTTTATTTTATTTTATTTTGCCTCTGTCTGGATTTATTATTCAAGAGCAGCACTAAATTAGTGCCCAGAACATTGTTTTAATGAACACACTATAATCTGGTGCTGGGATGTTGTCATCTTCATTCTTTCTGTGCTTCGAAAGACAGAACAGGAACTCTAAACTTAAACATCCAGGAAGTCTTCACAGCAGGATGTTTACAGATTTTATTTCAGGGTTACCTTTTAGCTGCAGGACTGAAGGAACCATTGACTGTTAAATAAATACAAACCGTTTTTGTTGTTTTCAATATTTTATGTTTATGTGTTCTATGAATTGCTCATAAGTAAAATGCAATTTTTTTGAATATAATAACATAACACAGTGCAAACAAAGTCATAGTAATCCAAGAATAAATGTGTATCAGGTGACGTCTTACATGCCAGAGTTTGGGACTCATCTACGAGAAATTATGGAGTTGCAATTGCTCTGGTCAAATCCTGAAAATTACATCATGCACAACCTTATGTGATATTGTAAGATAGCAAGCTCCAAATATGTGTTGTGGGTGCTTCTCAGCTATATCCATATCCAAATAGTTCGATACCTACAAAACTGGCTGAGCTTTAGCCATTTTTTTTTTTACTTTTTAGGGTCAGTTGACTGGAGGTAGTCATCTTAAATCAGGTGGTTGTGAAAAGTTATTCAGTTGTGTATTTATATTCACTGATTCTGGAGGTTTCTATTAAAATCCTTTCAATGGTTCTTGAGACATTTTGGTAAAAGACACAAACAGGCACCTTGAGTTGAAACAAAATGAAACAAAGTGTGCGCCGCTGATAAATTACAGCCTCCTGATTATTGACAAGTCTGCTTGTTGGCAACTTTGTCCTAATTCAAGCTGCTCCTTGTGGGCACATTTAGTCATTTCAGTAATGAAATGTTTGAAGCTCGTCAAACTTTTGTTCTCTCTCCCTTACAGCTTGACCTTTCTACAGCCAAAATATAAGATTTACAAAGAAACACTAATTTGCATGGGATGGGAATTCTACCTCCAGATGTAACATTCCTCTTTCTGTTCCTGCCCCTTTAGATGCTTTCTACATCTGGCTCAGATCTATGTTCTGGTCAAGTAAAAACCAACACTACCTAAAATATTATTTAAAAAAAAAAGGTCTAACATTCCTTGAAGGAAAGCATATCACCCACAATCATTTGTGCCAGAGGTGCGCAAAACTAAAATTAACTACAGAATGTTCATTTCCTGTGAAAATGCGGTGTGAATGCTTATTGCTGAAGAACTTGCTAAAAAAAACAGCTGAAATTAGCTAAAAGCATGCAGAAATGTAGCTGAAATTGAATAACAAGCCTAAGTTACCAGAAGAAAGAAGAAATAACATGTATTTTCTGAATTTGGTTTAAATAAGCAGAAATTAGCACATAATTTAGGAAAACAGCTAAAAAGGCTGAAATTAGCAACAACAAAAAGGCTGAAAAGTAGCTGAAAAGGCAGAAAGAAGCTTAAATTACCAGAAGGAAGTGGCGAAAGCACATTTTTGTTGAATTAGGTTGAGAAAAGTTTAAATGAGTGCCAAAAAATGTTGAATTAGCTGAAAAAGATTAATAGAATAGAATAGAATAGCTTTATTGGCATATTTACACCAAGGTACAAAGTGTTGCAATTGGCGCACGCACCATCCTAAGAGGGACGTACGCACGGAAGCCGCAGCAGTATAAAACCGCGCCGCCAACAATCAGATATGGAAAAAGGAACATACAGTCGGGTAATCATGGTATTCAAAAAAGAATCTATCACATTTTGTCTTAGGACACTCTATGATAAAGTCCAAAAAACTCTACCAGCTTTAGCACGAATAAAGACAAGACATGTTGCATGTGATGACGACAAGCAGGGAGATTTAGTCCGTGAGTAATCATTTCAGATAAGCACAGTCCACAGATGGCTCAGCTCGGCTCCATCCGAACGCACACACAGAGACCTCTGGGGGGAGGGGGGAGGGCAGCGAGTTCTCAACAGCTTTCGACTCCAGGAGAAGTTTTGCAGACAGCCTTCTTTTCCAAGGTCGCTCAGAGTCCCGATTAGATTAGTCGCTTTATTTATTTTCAGGTCAGGCCACAGTGTACTTTTGACTGCAGCCTTCCAAGTCCAGGTGCTGTTCGGTCCAAATCGCCGAATCATGTGAGGTTCCGAACTACAAACCCCCATCTGTGCCCTGATTGAGCCCGGACGGCTGTAAACGAGTCCCAAAACGCACAGCAGGTCTGCGGCTGTCCACCGCTGCTCCGATCGTGCGGTTCAGTTTGTACAACAGTTGGGACGTTGAGGTCATAGCCCATGTAAAGATATAAGGAGGTCAATATTAATACTGACCTCTTTATATATCTTAATTACTTATTCAGATTGAATAGTAATTTCACGGATTCTTTTCTTTTTCAGTTTACCCAATATTTCTGTGATCTTTATGATAGATAAATAAACCATAAAGCCATTAAGTGACAGAGACGTTAACTTAGTTTGGTATGCCAGGAGACACTACCATTTATTTAAAATAAATCAACTAAAATTAACACCATTACACTTCATTGACTGATTTTCACTTTCTTGCAATTTAACACGTCAGCACATTTAAATGCAACACAACAGACATAAATACAGGATGTCATCATACTTAGTCTGTGGCTCTTAGCTTAAATATAGTTTCCAGCTAGAAAGGAGATAGGAGAGATGTAAGAGGAATTGGGAGAGGTTAAGAGAGGAAGTTATTTATCTTGAGTTTAACCAGATGACACTTTCCATCCGACTTCTGCTAAATCCAGGTACGTTTGTAAACGCTGACTCATTACCTTTTGACGACAGCCCGGTAAGAGAAGACCTTGTAGCTTTTCAGATGCACAGGGTCCTTGCGGGGGCCAGTACATCTGAGCTGGTTATTCGTTAACCTCCCAACGTCTCCTGGTTTTGCGTTGGTCATCAGAAAATGCGTCAGCTCCTGGTTTCTGGCTCAAGATAACTTATTCCAGAAAGGAATAAACCAAGTTCTGAGCTTACGCTCGGTTCGAAGTGGACACATAACAACATGTTATTAGTCCTTAACTGAATGACGTGTCCTTAGCGTGTGACTGACGTTCATCCAGCTCTTTGGGACGACCTCATGTCTTGAAGTTCCCAGCAAAACTGACGTTCCAGCAAAAGCTTAGAACCTTAGTAGAAGATCTGAGATGAGAGAGACTTGTCTCTTCCCCATTGGTCCAAAAGAACCAGTCGAGCAGTTCACTTGTTGTTATCACGATTCAAGGTGAAATTCAGAGCAGAGAGAAATTGTTTAGGAAAAGTGTCTCAGTGAGGAGACTTTCAGACGCTAGTGAGAGTTTTAGCTGAAACTCAACAAAAACAACTTCTGAGTTAGTCAGTTCGACATATTATCTGAACTTTGACACCTTTTCATTTGCAGAAATGACACAGCATATAAGCACACATCATGAAAATGACAAAATGTTATTCTTTTGATTACATTAGAATAAAATTAAAGAAGCCAATAGTCTCTTTTGGTGACTATGTTCTCAGATTACAACTAATGGAATAATTTGTAGTAAATGTCTTGCTTTACTGAGAGGTCAGTAAAGGTCATCTCTGGAACAGTTCAAAAATACAAAGGTGTATCAGAGCGGGCACGGTCATGTCCACTACACCCGGATCAAAGAATCTTGCTGAGCAGGAAGTCTAGCCAGTGCGTTGATCGTCGCGGTAGTCTTCCTCAGCTTCCAGTAGCAGAAACCTCCGCCAATGCCAAAAAACAGAGTAGCTGCCACCAATATCCAAATAATCCACAAATCTTCCACGTCTTCTGACAGAAAGAACGGTCAGACACATTGGCTTCCACTCGCTCCACGAGTCCATAATGTATCCCACCGCATGCGTGTCGAAGGGGCAAGCCGCTTCTCCTGGTCCGGTGCGTTTGTGGAAAAAATTTTATCAATAGAGGAAACAGCCCACGTAATTAAATCCATCTCAAATTGGTTCGAGTGAGCGCTGAAGAGTTACAGACGAGACAAAATGCAAGCAGGGAGGAGGAAAACTTAGGGAGGAGAGGAGCAAAAAGAGATGCGACCTGCTTTGCCGAGAGCCGGAAGTAGAAAATGTCATTAAATTAGCATAAAACAACTAAATATTAGCTGAAATAAACTAGCAAAAGCAAAACAAGTTGAAATTATTGGAAATAATTTAATCAAACTGAAAATTGCAGAAATTAGCACAAAACTTTTGAATTTATCTGAAAACTGATTAAGTTAGATAAACATTTCCAAAGTACTGTAGTAGCTGAAAAGGTAGAACAAGTTTAAATTAGCAGAAGAAAACAGAAAGAACTTGTTTGCTGAAAGAAGCAGAAATCAGCACAAAAAAGTGGAAATTTTCTGAAAAAGCTGAAATTAGCAACAAAAAAATAACTGCTGAAAAATAAAAAATAAAAACTGCTGAAAAATAAAAAAATAAAAACTGCTGAAAAATGAAAAATAAAAACTGAAAGAAGCTTAAATTACCCAAAGAATGTGGAGAGAGAGAGCTCATCTTTTGCTGAATTAGGCTGAAGAATGTTGAAATTATTGCAAAAAAAGTGGAATTAGCTTAAAAGGCTAAAATTTGCACAAAACAGCTAAATAGTAGCTGAAATAGCAGAAATTGCTGAAAGTCGAATACCAAGATGAAATTAGCAGAAAGAAATTAGAAGCACAAAAATGGAGTTAGAAGAAAAAATCTGAAAGGAGCACAGAACATCTGGAAGAAAAAAAACAGCTGAAAATAGTTGAAAATAGCTTAAATGTTACCCAATGAAGCTGAAAGAAGCTGAACCAGAACAAAATGTGAAAGGAGCAGTAAAAGGTTGTAAATGGATCTAAAGATTTGAAGGATGTAAAATGAGCTCAGTTCATTTTCTTTGAGAAAAATGTGGTAGAAAATGCTAAATATTTCAAAAGCTAAAGTTGTGCCAATACCAAAAGTCATAGCAGGATTTTTCTGAAAGAGCTCAACATTTTGATTTATGATTTGTTGAAATAGCACAAAAATTGTTGAACGAGAAAGATGCTGAAAAATGTACGGAAGAAAAACGGAGAGTGTGAATTTTCATAAACATTCACACAATCAGTGTGAAAAATTATATCAAATATAAGCATAGAGAAAGATCTATCCATATATTTAATAATAATCTATATTTATCTAGATACAAATTAACAATTAGATTAACAATAAACTTACATGTGAGACAATAAACTTAATGTTATGCTCATTATGTAGCTCCTGTAGTAACAGGTTTGGCTGTTTGTGAGCCTGTTTTACTCTGCTACAGTGTATTTCTGCAGCTTTCTGTTTTCGCTCCGATCTTTTTAAAATATTAATTTAACTGCAACTCAATAAACACAAAGCTACATCAGCTTGTCTCCGACAGTGCAGACATAAACCAGCAGTTTGTGATGAAAAAAACTGAAATCTCAAGTGTTTCTTCTCATCTGGCTGCAACACAGCCAGATTCAGGTTCAGGTCCCTCCAGTATTACAGTCTATTCTAGAACTGCCTCCTTCTCATATTTCTCCTCATTATGCAGGCCTGCAACGGCACCGAGATCATATCGGGCCCTGTTTTAAGCAAACACTGCGTGTGTGCTGTTAAACAGTCCTATTTGCATTGTCTCCCTTTGTGGTCTCGGTGCGTGGGCGGCTACGAGTGTTGTGGAGAAACAGGCTACAGCAGCATCTGCTAGGGTTAAGGAGACGGGAAACAGGCCATCCCAAGAAATGAACAACCCAAATCCACAAAACTGGCTCCATCCACTTTGTCTCAACACATTTAAAGCCATTACTTGATTTCTTGGCACACTCTCCTCTAACAGGCTTTCAAAACTGACAAAATGTTTCTCTAAAATGTCATTGCTGCAACACATAATGAGACACACAGGCTCTCAAGACCACACAGCCTTGTCCTAATTGGCAGAAGTCGCACATCAATCCACCCTGAATGTTATAAATAGTGTTTTTACTGATGGAAATTATGTTCACTGAGCACAGTTGTGCCCTCTTTAATGAGAATTAAAATAGTAAAACTGTGGCTCAAATGTAGGCCAACACAAGCATGATGATCTTAAAAAGGGGACATTTCAGTGAGGAGTACCAGATGAAGACAGAGAACGGTCTGGCAACCAGTTGTTTTTTTGTATCACTTCCTTTATTGTGATACTGTTTTGTTTCATTCATTGCTCGTTCAACTTAGTTTTGACTTCATCTAATTTTAATCTCCGTTCTGTTTCCCCGAATCCCGGACCTTCCCTCCGGCTTCCCTCCTGCCTCTTTTGGATCCCAACCAGATCCAGTTTTGCCAAGCTCTGCATCCTCAACACCTGCTGCCTGTCAAAATCTATAAGATCAAGAGATCCGAGATCAGCAAATAAACCAGCGGACACCAAGGTTGTCAGCCAATTCTTTGGAGGTCAAGGACTTCCATTCAAGACATTAACAGGTCTTAATGGGACATAATAATAATTCAGCTCAGTTCCTCCACCAGTTCATGTTCCTCTCCCCTTGAATTATTTGGTCCAGGCATGAAACGTTACAGCAAAAAAGATTGACCCGGTGCTTCTTTTGCTTTTGTAAGCAGCATCTTCATTCCCACATTAAAGCTGGGGTATGTAAGATTGTAATGTAGTCTGTAACTTTTCAAACAATATATATTTTAACATATTTCTTCACTCTGTCACTAGATTGATGTTAGAGAGGTAATCTCTGAAAAAACTAAAAAAAAATATTGTCCCCTTGCTTCTCCAGGTGGTAAATAAGCATTTCTAAAAAGAAAAAGTGACCCGCCATTTTCCAGCCAATAAAAACAAAGTTTGTAACCAGCCAATAAAAACCGAGCTTGAATTTGAATCAGCCAATAAAAACAGAGCTTGAATTCAAATTTCAACAGACCACAAGGGGGCAGAGCCATATATGGCTCTGAGGGGGAGGGATCAGAATGCTTTGCTTGTTGAAATTTTTTCTAAGTGCTGCAGTTCTACAGAAACTGCAGACTGAACCTTTAAACATCTGTCCCCCTCAGTGGAGGTGTCCTGTTGCTTAATCCTCTTGCAAGTTGGGAAGACAATCCCAGATTTGCCTCTATGATGCTGCACCTGAGAGATGATGAAGATTCTCGCTCACCTAGTCTGAAGCTGGCAAAACTCCTCCCCTTTATCAGCCAGGAGGATCTACTGGGAAAATTCAGGAAGATTCATCAAAGCATCACTATTAGGGTTCTTTGTCAAGTCACAGTCGCAGTAAAAGAAAGTCAAATCAGATACACGAGCTGATATTAAGATGAACTCAGATAATTAGTGTTCCTAGATCTTTCTGCTGTGTTTGATACAGTTGATTATAATATTCTATTGAGACAACTAAATTATTGGTTAGGTGTTAGAGACATTGCTTTGAGGTAGGTGGTTCAACTCACTTTATGACAGAACTTTTTCTGTAATTTCTGGCAATAATTCCTCTAGTTCAGCTTCTCTCGCCTGTGGTGTCCCGCAAGGGTCTATTCTTGGGCGATTATTGTTTTTGATTTATATGCTACCACTTGGTCGGGTTATTCATAAATTCAATGTTTTGTTTCATTTTTATGCAGACGATTCCCAGATTTATTTGGCTATTAACCCATCAGACCTCTCTACACTCAATAAACTTACCCTCTGTCTTACGGACATCAAAACCTGGATGTCTGATAATTTTCTTTCACTCAACAACGATAAAACTGAGGTGATGGTGTTAGGACCGAAGGTCAAAAGGGATTTAGTAGTTCAGTCCCTTTCTGTTCTTGGTTTGAATTGCACTCATGAAGCCAGAAATTTGGGGGTGACCTATGATACTGATCTTAGTTTTTCTAAACATTTTAAAAACATCACTAAAACAGCTTTTCTTCTTCAAATTAGGAATATTGCCAAAATCAGAGCATTTATCTCTGTAACCGATGCAGAAACTCTTATTCAGGCCTTTGTCTCCTGTCATCTTGATTATTGTAACTCTTTATTTTCTGGTCTGCCCCAAAGTTCTCTTCATCATCTTCAACTAGTACAAAACACTACAGCTAGAGTCCTCACAAGATCCCATAAATATCAGCACATCACTCCTGTTCTGTCCTCATTGCATTGGCTCCCTGTGGTTTTTAGAATACAGTAGAATTCAAAATGGTATTGTTTGTTTTTAAATCTTTGAATGGTCTTGCACCATCATCTCTGTCTGAGCTTCTTACCCCTTATATCCGTTCTTGCAGTCTCAGATCCTTAAATGTGTCATTACTTTCTACACCCAGAGCTTGACTGGTGACAGAAGGAAGTAGAGCTTTTATGGTCAGGGCTCCTAATTTGTGGAATGCTCTTCCTCTAAATATTTGACTTCTTTAAATCAGTAATCTCTGATTGTCTATTGTTGATTGTCCAAGGAAAATCTATTGTTGCTGTTGTCATCATTCTTTGTTTGTAGCCAGGTCTCTCTTGTAAATGAGTCCTCGAGGCTCAATGGGATTAACCTGCCTACCGTAAATAAAGGTTGAATGAATTAATCAAACCGTATTTGTTTGATAGGGATTTTAATATCTGAATTTCTTCTTCTTTTTGTTGTTTGTTTTTAATTGTTGTGTATTTTAATTGATTTGATATACTTTTATGTTTCTGATGCCATTTCTGATGTTGTTTTAATTGATTAATGTGAAGCACTTTGTAACATTTGTTTCAAAGGTGCTATACAAATAAAGTATAAGTATTACTATTATTTATACCAACAGCTTAATAAGTAGCCACCCCAAAAATGTTACAAAGGGAGGTCACTGAACCATAATATGCATTGGTTTTATTCCCTCAGCTCCTTTGACCTACAGAAGAATGTACAACTTTTCCTGAAACCGTACAATATATATACTGTACATAAAAAAAGACTTGAAGACTCCACATAAAAGTCTGTTTTTTCATAACTGCCCCACTGATCATACAAATTCAAATAAGTCTGACTTGACAGAGTTGGATGCTTGTGACTATTAGAAATCTCTAAAAACATTGTTTTATTTAAAAATACACTCCATCCATGTCCTTTCCACTCTCTGCAAAGATACATTACATCAGCAACTGAGAGTGTCTGGCTGCCAAGTTGGCTGCAAACAGCTAGTGCTAATCAGAGGGAATGGATCAACGCTCTACCATCTCTAGACAGACATGAAAAACCTGATGGACATATCTGGCAAAATGAAAAATGGATTCTGTTCTATGTTAGATTCAATTTTTATTTGAGATATCAGCCGGGTTTCCATAACATCAAACTTAACCTCTCAGTTCAAACGACTGAAGCAGATTCCGAACCCGCACTACTATGTCTGCATGGTTTGTTTAAAGAGATTAGGTCTGGTAAACCCAAAACAAATAACCTGCCGCTGCAAAAGACCCACTTCCCTTCACTTCATTCACTCACTGAAGCTTCAGGTGTTTCAATCCAGCGGCTTTGGATGTTATAAGCCCATTAAATGACCGTTATTAGTTGTTATCATCCCCATATGTAGCTGTGAAACTGTCCCATGTACCTCCTAGTAGGTTTAAATGTACGTTATTATCATTTTTTTCGCTGATAATAGGCAGCGTCTCACCGGGGTAAACCAGGAAGTGTCTTTTTTTGTGTTTTTCAGCCTATGTAACCCTTTTCCTAAACCAAACCTTACACCTGACCCAGAGGACCAATCCTAAACTTAACCCTGTTACCCTTGTGCCAAGACCCTAAACCTAACTCCAGACCCTTTACTCTAAACCCAAACATGTAGCTAAAATCGGAGCCTATTATCATCTCTACCAATGCTAACAACATACTTTTAAACCTACCAGGTACAGGAGGGTCAGTCTGGCCGCCACATATGGGGATGATAACAACTAATAATGGCCATTTAATCGCTGATAACATTCAAAGCGGGTGTTTCAATCACACATCATCGTGGTTGAAGTAACGTGTCTATGAGTGCACACCTATTTTCCCCAGCTCCCCGGGCGCTGACTACGGCTGCTCACTGCACCACCTGGTGGTGGTTGGGTTAAAGTGGAACTAAACCCCGGTCTAAAAACGTGTTTACGGTGACCCCTATGGGTTGAACAGAGGAATTGCACCTTAATTTTCTTATTGGTCCAGGATTCTCACTGTGACATGTTTTCTCACTCTTACATCACAAAGGTGGTTCAAGCAGAGCCAATCCCCTGCAGAGATGAGAAGGTCCTGCACAGTTCATACCTTATATGGAAGTGCCACATTTCACTCCTGACAAGCGGTTTTGTTTTCCTTTTTTTCCCCATTTTTTTAAGCCTTTGGTTTTGGATGGAATGGGTGGAATAGATAAATATATCTACATCTTTATCCTTTGTTGTTGCTTGGTGTATGTTGTTGGCTAGAGCTTTGATTTGTTTTAGGTTGTTGCTGGTGGAGGCGTGAACAAAAGCACAACTCTAACTCCTCCCCTCCTTGTCTCTCGACACACCCATTTTGATTGTGATTTTGGATCTGCTTAGGGGGAGGAGGTACCTTCTCAGCCTGTGTTTAGTTGCTCTTTAAATGCAGAGACCAATTTTGTCTGTCAAGTATGGGAACATACACAGATGACAAAAAATGTGACATTATTTATCTGAAACCAGAACAAATCAACTAAACCAGGCATCTCCTATTCAGATCACAGATCTAATAATAATAATAATAATGAATTCAATTTATAGTGCACTTTTCATTAATAAAAATCTCAAAGTGCTACAAAAAGTAACAAAGCAAAGATCAAAATAAAACAAGTGATAAAATCAAATAAAATCAATAATAATATCGACTAAGATCAAAGATAAAATCATGTGGATGCAGATTAGGCTTGCTTAAAAAATAAATAAAATAAAGCAAGTGATAAAATCAAGTAAAATCAATAATGATATCAGCTAAGATCAAAGATAAAATCATGTGGAGGCAGAATAGGCTTGCTTAAAAAGAAAAGTCTTTATGCTGCTTTTAAAGTCAACCAGTGACTGTGGAGCTCTCAGGTCGTCAGGGAGGGAGTTCCACAGGCGGGGGGCAGCCACACAGAATGCTCGGTCTCCCATGGTCCTCAATTTGGTCCGAGGAATATGAAGGAAATTACTGTTCTGTGATCGTAGAGACCGGGTGGATGAATATGGTGCAAGAATGTCCTTTAGATAGTCAGGTGAAGTGCCGTGCAAGCATTGATGGGTAATGAGAGCAGTTTTGTACTGAATTCTGTAGGTGACAGGAAGCCAATGGAGGTTATGGAGAATGGGTGTAATATGTTCAAATTTACGAACTCTCAACAGAATCCTTGCTGCACTGTTTTGAATGTATTGAAGTTTCTGAAGGTTTTTGCCAGGGATACCAATAAACAGGGAGTTGCAGTAGTCGAGCCTGGAGGAGACAAAGGCATGGACGAGTTTCTCAGCATCAGGAAAAGTCAGAGATGGGCGAAGTCTGGAGATGTTTCGAAGATGGAAGAAGCAGGTTTTAAACAGATGCTTAATGTGATTTTCAAATGTAAGATGAGAGTCCATTTTTATTCCAAGATTTGTAACAGAGGTGGAGAGGGGGATGTCTTGTCCAGAAAAGGAGATTGTTGTTAAAGTTGATGTTTGTATCTGGTGAGGGGTGCCAATCAATATGGCCTCAGTCTTCGAGCAGTTTAATTGAAGAAAGTTCTGATTCATCCATGCCTTTATTTCCTCCAGGCAGGCAGAGAGAACAGTGAGTGAAGACGGAGATAGGGATGATGATGATGTTCCAGTCCTGATGTAAAGCTGTGTGTCGTCGGCATAGCAGTGAAAAGAAATGTTGAACTGATTAATAATTTGACCTAAAGGCAGCATGTAGAGGGAAAACAGCAGGGGCCCCAGAACTGACCCCTGAGGGACACCACAGGAGACACCGACTGTCTGGGAAGTGGCATTGCCAAGGCTAACACATTCCAGCCTATCGGAGAGGAAAGATTTGAACCAGTCCAGGACAGTGTCACAGAGACCGACCTCCACATGAAGACGGTGGAGGAGGATACTATGGTCCACAGTGTCGAAGGCTGCAGTGAGGTCAAGGAGGACAAGGATGGAGGGAGAACCAGTGTCAGCAGCCATGAGGACATCATTGGTAACTCTCAGCAATGCAGTCTCAGTACTGTGAGCTGCTCTGAATCCAGACTGGAACTTCTCATACAGGGAGTGTTGTTGTAGGTGGTCCTGCAGCTGAGCAGCAACTGCTTTCTCCAGCACTTTGGACAGAAATGGGAGGTGGGAAATTGGGCGGTAATTAGAAAAAATGTCGGGATCCAAATTAGATTTTTTCAGAAGAGGCCTAATGATGGCAGTTTTTAGAGGCAATGGAACATGACCAGATTGTAGAGACTTGTTTATTATTTGTGTGATTAATGGGCTTATTGCAGAGTGATTGGATTTTATGAGAGACGAGGGGAAGGGATCCAGGGCGCAGGATGAAGGCTTCATTTTCTTGAGGATGGTCTCTACCTCACTCTGAACGACTTCATCAAAGCTGCTCAGGGTCCCAGAAAGCAGACGGGTAGATGGTACACTAAGATCAG
>JBBPBX010004764.1:0-15113 GCA_038048925.1 Garcialebias charrua
GTATCGAAACAGTCCGACTCTTCAAACTGGTTCTATACTGAGGTTTTACAAAAACCTCAGTACCCCTAAGAGTATAACAAGACCTTCTCTTATCAAAAAACATTTGAACGTTAGGTGGCAGTAAGTGGTTTTGAGCTTTATACATGACTAATGAGATGTTTTAATCCACCAAATCATAAAACTTCAATAACTTAAGCTGATTAAACAATATATTTGATGGATGACGATAAGGTTTTCCTAAAATAATTCTCACAGCTCTCTTCTGCAAAATAAAAACAGGCTTTGTAATAGTTTTACATGCCTTACCCCAAACTTCAACACAGTAAATTAAATGTGGAACAAAAATTGTATTATATAAATGGGTGTTTATTAATTAATTAATTATGGTTTTTGGGTTGTGTGTGTGGTTTTTTTGTGTCTTTTACCTGCTCCGTTCTCAGGGTGACCACAGGGAACAAACTCTCACAAAGCTTGGGCAATTGTTTTTACACTAGATGTTCTTCCTGAAGCAGCCACAAGCCACTGAACTACCACAGCATACACTGTATGTGTGATTATTTCTGTCTTTAAAATTTTATTTTTTTATTTTTTGTCTTTCTTCCAATAGAAAGTACACCTGTACCTGTCATTCTGTGTTTGTTTCTCCTTCATGTTCCTCTCAAACCCAGCCGGTTGAAGTAGATGGACAGTCGTCCTGTGCCTGGTTCTGCTGGAGGTTTCTTCCACATGAGGGAGTTTTTCCTTTCCACTGTCTCCTTGGTGCTTGCTCAGGATGGGAGACTGTGATGAAGTGAATATTTAACACAATCTGCTGGCTTCCTAGATAGACAACTTTTACTAATTGTCTTTTATAATGTCTGAATGTTTTTGTACACCACCCTGACATAACTTCTGTTGTGACTTGGCATTGCTTAAATAAACTGAATTGAACTGGAGCAGAGGACTGCTATCTGAGGACATGCCCTAGGGAGCAGATGGGTTAGGGCCTTGCTCAAGGGCCCAGAGTTTAGTAAATGAAATGGAGGCAGATGTGGGTGCTACACATTTCCCACTCACATTTTTTGTTGTCTGTCCGTGAATGTGTTCAAATGATAATGTTCGTTTTGAATTCTTTAGTTTTTCAATTCAATTCAATTGTATAGCGCCAAGTCACAACAGAAGTCATCACAGAAACATTCGTATACATTATAAAAGCCAATTAGTAAAAGTTATCTATCCAAGGAAGTGTGTTGAATCTTCGTTTTGTCACACTCTCCCTGTCAGGATGGCTCCCTCGGCTGGTTGGTTGCCATCCCTACATCACAGGTGTTTGTTGTTTAGGTAATTAGTTCTGTCTGTACAGTATTTAAGTTTGCATTCTGCCCTTTGTGTTTGCCGGGTCATAATCATATCTGTCTGGTGGAGCCACTAATCGTTTTCACCTAGTTTTTGTAAGTTACTGCACGGTCAGTTTATTGTTTTGATTATTAAAGTGTTTATTATTTTACACTTTGTCTCTGATGCCGGGTACCCACTGGACTCGTGTCGGGCAGCGGAAGAGGACGGTTTACATTGAAAGTCTATGTGGAGAGGCGTCGAGGCGCGGCGTATCGTGAAGCGGCGTATTTTGAGTGGTTGAAGCGGCAGTTCCTTTCCGCGCACGCGCGCGTCCGAAGCAACCTACGCGTTGAGCAACGTCGGATCGAAAAGTTTATATTTTGCGGCTCGACGTTGCTTGACGCGTCCAGCAAACAATCGGGAGAGCCTCTGCTATGTGATTACACAACGACAACGGGACTTTTTTTGGACTTTTTAAACTTACCCCATCGAGCCTCCATGAATTGGAACCAGACTCCGGTAAGAAACTTGACATTTTTACAGTTGCTGCTGTCCGCTCCAGCATACGATCACCCCAAACATAAAAAAAAAAAGTTTTAATCTCAACAAAGACTGTCGGAGCTGCAGTTCGGCTCGTAGAAAACCCACTCCAGTAGTAACAAGACTTAAGTACTGCTGATTTTATCTGCCAGCAGCATGAACACAACAAGGAAAACGAGCTAGACCCCCTCCTTTGCCTCCCCCCAGTGCGCGTCATCAGACGTCTTCAGTGGCTTTGTGGGAACGTGACAAGCGGCCAAAAGGGGACAGCAGGAGCGTTCTGACAAGTCCTGTGGGTACCCGACATTAGTCCTTTTCCGCCTGCATTCTGGGTCTGCGTGCTCCACTGGAACCAAAACGTGACAGTATGACCCGGCCACGAAATCGCAAGACCCGTAGGCGGAACAACCGACCAGCTCAGCAGCTGACGGACCCGGCCCTGGGTCAGGATGAGCCGACCGTCATTCACACGTACGGGTTACGTGCAGAAGCCGGCTATAGGTACAGCCCGGAGGTGGAGATCCTCTCATCCCCGCTTTTGGTCGAAGAGGAAGAACGGAGGAGGCTCAGAGGCGGCCGCACAGCTTTTTGGCCGTCTCCTCCTGCCGTTCCAACACTCGGTTCGATATGGTCCGACTCGGACGAGGACTCAGGCACTTTGAGATTTTTATTAATGAAAAGTGCATTACAAATTGAATTCATTATTATTATTATTATTATTATTATTATTATTATTATTATTATTATTATTATTATTATTATTATTATTATTATCAGGCCCAGATGGGTTTTGGGCAGATCCGGTACCAGCTCTCAGTCCACGTCTTCGCCGGACTGAACGAGTGGACATTTCCGGGTTCAAGCCTCACCCACCGTCAAACTCTCCACGTCGGCTGTCAGAAAAGCCGGGGAAATTTTCAAAGGGGGGGCATGTGTCAGCCCATGTGCCATGCGGGCTGACAGCAGTTCTGACGGGACTGAGGGGGGACTTTCTCAGAAGGAGGACGTCACGCGCCCATCTGCTCCTGTTGCTAGGGGTGTGGGTGTCACGCGCCCTTACGCTTCTGCCGTGAAGGGGGAGGAAGTCTGTAGCTCCAGTGTTTGGTGGGAAAGATTAATCGTTGCCGAAGGAATCATTTCCTCATATACTGGAGCTGACAACAGAGACGGCTCGCTGAGGACGTGGCAGCTGTTCGAGCAGGCGTGGAAGGAGAGCTGTGTGTTACGCTCACTGTTGCTCGCGTTCAGCCAGGTCTGCCTCCCAAATCACCCACAGCTGAATGTCCCACAGCTGAATGTCCCACAGCTGAACGTCCCACAGCTGAATGTCCCACAGCTGAACGTCCCACAGCTGAACGTCAGAGCGGCTCACCCACAGCTGAACGTCTGAACTCGCCAGCAGCTGCAACCATGAGTACACAGACAGCTACAACTATCAGTTCAGCAGCAGCAGCTCCTCCTGTGCCAGCACCCAGACTAAGACCTATGCCAGCTCCAAGACTGGTGCATCTTGTACCAACACCCAGGAGGGTTCCAGGCTATCTTGGGTTCTGCACCTGCCACCGACCTACCAGGTCCATCTGGAGCAGTCTCTCTTTTTTCTTCTTTCTTCACAGATACTACTTCTGAGGTGGTCTTGGGTACGGAGGTCCTCGAGTCTCCAGAGGTCCTCGAGTCCCCAGAGGTCCTCTCAACGCCTGGGGTCTCAACGCCTGGGGTCTCAACACCTGGGGTCTCAACGCCTGAGGTCTCACCGCCTGACGACACAGAGGGTCCCGAGGAAGAGGGTCCCAACGACATCTCAGAGGGTCCCGAGGAAGAGAGCCGTAATGACGTCTCAGAGGGTTCAAAAGATGAGGGTCCCGACATCTCAGAGGGTCCCAAGGACGTCTCAGAGGGTCCCGACGAAGAGGGCCCCTACGACGTCTCAGAGGGTTCCAAAGACGAGGGTCCCGACATCTCAGAGGGCCCCAACAATGTCTCAGAGGGTCCCAAGGAAGAGGGCCCCGACAACGTCTCAGAGGGTTCCAAAGACGAGGGTCCCGACGATGTCTCATCGCCCGTCTCGGCGGCCAACGACATCTCACCGCCCGTCTCGGCGCCCGACGACGTCTCTTCGCCCGCCTCGGCGCCCGACGACATCTCATCACCCGCCTCGGCGCCCGACGACGTCTCACAGCCCGCCTCGGCACCCGACGACGTCTCACCGCCCGTCTCGGCATCCAACAACGTCTCATCGCCCGCCTCGGCGCCCAACAACGTCTCATCGCCCGCCTCGGCACCCGATGACGTCTCATCGCCCGCCTCGGCGCTTGACGACATCTCATCGCCCGCCTCGGTGCCCAACGACGTTTCACCGCCCCTCTCGGCGCCCGACGACATCTCACCGCCCGCCTCGGCGCCCGACGACATCTCGGCGCCCAAAGATGTCTTGTCGCCCGACAACGGGGGTCCTGGCGACAACGACGGCAGAGTACCGGCCGACGACTATGTTCCGGCCGACAACTATGTTCCGACCAACGACTATGTTCCGGCCGACGACTGTGTTCAGGCCGACGACTATGTTCCGGCCGACGACTGTGTTCCGGCCGACAACTGTGTTCCGGCCGACGAAGATAGTGTACCGGCCGACGAAGATGGTGTACCGGCTGACAAAGATGGTGTACCGGCCGACGAAGATGGTGTACCGGCCGACGAAGATGGTGTACCGGGCTTGCCGGCCGACTGTGGTGTCCCAGCCATTCCTGACCTTGGGGTTGTGTTTCTTGCTGAATGGTACTCTGGTCGCCCGCCTGACGTGCCGCCGCATGATGGACAACCTTCTGGTCGCCCGCCCGACGTGACGTCCCGTGATGGACGGCCTCCTGGATGTCCTCCAGATCGGGCTGGTGGTGATAGGTGGCCTCCTGGTCGTCCTCCAGATCTGGTTGATGGTACCTGTTGCCTCCCTCCGCCCGTCCTTGTTCTTTTGGGGGGTTTTCATTTGGGACGCCATGGGACGTCTGTGGGGGGGGTCTACTGTCAGGATGGCTCCCTCGGCTGGTCAGTTGCCATCCCTACATTACAGGTGTTTGTTGTTTAGGTAATTAGTTCTGTCTGTATTTAAGTTTGCATTCTGCCCTTTGTGTTTGCCGGGTCATAATCATACCTCCTTGATGTCTGGTGGAGCCACTAATCGTTTTCACCTTGTTTTTGTAAGTTACTGCACCGTCAGTTTATTGTTTTGATTATTAAAGTGTTTATTATTTTACACTTTGTCTCTGAGTCCTGTTACGCCTGCATTCTGGGTCTGCATGCTCCACTGGAACCAAAACGTGATACTCACATCCTGAGCAGTGATGTCACTAACGTGTTACTTTGTAACGCGTTACTCTGGTCGGACCCCTTTTTTCAGTAACGTGTAATCTAACGCATTGCTATTTGAAAATCTAGTAATCAGATTAAAGTTACTCGCTCCAAATTATTGTGCGTTACTTTTTTGCCATTTTCTGTAGAACTGTAATTTTATTTTATTTCGCCAATGCGTCTCGGGGGAAGCGATTTAAAAAAAAGACAGGAGTGACGTCAGTCTATGCGACCGCCCGGTGTCTTGTAGCACACGTTAGCATTAGGCTAGGTTTAGCATCTCGCTGAAGTCTCCTGTTTGTTTGGGAACGTTGTGACTTGTTAAAAACACGAGCGCACATCCAAAACGGTGTGTGGACTTTGTTTCACGGAGACTGGATCTGCAGCAGACAACACGTCTAACTTGAACAGACTTAACGACGTGATCCGAACGTGAACGAAGGAGCAGCTTGTAAACACTGCTAACAGAGCAGCAGCAGCATTAAAACAGCCTTCAGGTAGGTCAGATCAGTCCAGATCAATAACACAAACTGTAGGACTTTTTAAAGCTCTGGATCTACGTCTGAAATGTTGTTGTTGATGTGCAGGCTTTAAATTAACTGAGCGTCTCTACCACGTCTTCCATCACGTCCATCATGTCAACACCAGCCAAAAAGTTCATCACTTTATGAAAAAACTGATGTCAACAAGTCCTGGAGCTGAATAAATCCCTGCTCTGATGATGACCGAGAGATCCAACCACAAGAAGAGGTATTGTTCTTTTATTAATAATTAACCTTTTTAATTTAAAATGATAATCTTATTAACTATTTTTATTTTTTTACCTGTTTGTGTTATTTCCAGTCTGAGACAGAGGAAGCAGCTGTCTTTTTCCTCTTGAGGGACATCCACCTGCAGCTAAGAAGCGTGTGATGATGACCCTGATGCATGCTCAATAATCCAGGTAGAAAAATCTAAAAATGCTAAGTCTGGTCCTCTGGACATTCAAAAAACAAAACAGAACAAAAAAAATTGTAGAAACGTTTTATCTTTTGTCCAAAAGACTTCCTCAGTCTGAGATGCTGTATTCATCTCAATCTTATAAATACTGTAGCACCCTCTCACAGTGGATGAACCAGTTTGCTGCTGACAGCTGAAACCAGCTGCTCACGGACCATCAGCCTAACAATGGATAGTTAGCAGCACCCTGATGGTTGTTTGCTATTCACAGAGGGCTGAGTGATACTAGCAATAACAGCATTGTAAGAGGGGGACAGTTGAACCCGGAGGCCTCCACCTCTGTTTAATGATGGATGGTTTCTTTTCACAAAGATGGCCTCCTTTACTCCTCTCTCAAACCATCGTTCCTCTCTATCAAGGATGTGAACATCTTCATCCCTGAAAGAGTGACCGCTGGCCTGGAGATGAGTGTAGACTGCAGAGTCCTGACCTGATGATGTTGATCTTCTGTGCTGGACCATCCTTTTGGCCAGTGGCTCATGCTTTTATTTATTTTCATACAAACGTATTGTTTACTTGACACATTTTCAAAATAAACATTTTATAAGTCTTTTTTGTAAAAATATTATTTGTTTAGTGAAGTCAAGAAAGACTACTGTATTTTGTTTTTTGAATATTTATTAGTAATTATTTTATTAAAACATTTAAATTTTTTATGTATTGTGACAGAGGGTTCTTGTCAGCGGCTGCTGAAAGTAACTAATAAAGTAACTTAGTAATCTAACTTAGTTACTTTCCAAATCAAGTAATCAGTAACTTAACTAAGTTACTTTTCCCAAGGACTAATCAGTAACTTAACTAAGTTACTTTTCCCAAGGACTAATCAGTAACTTAACTAAGTTACTTTTTCAATGTAACTATGCCATCACTGCAAGCACACTGGTGACAGTGGAAAGAAAAAACTCCCTTTAACAGGAAGAAACCTCCAGTAGAACCAGGCTCAGGACGAAGGGCCATCTGCTTCGACTGGCTGGGTTTGAGATGATTAAAATGTATTAATATTTATGGGAAAACCTAAGGTGTCTAGTATGTGAGAGAAAAGAAAAGGGTGATATTCTCTCCTCACTTATTTTTGTACTTGTAAAAAATTGGGGCACTAGGGCACTTTACTGACCAACAAGTCTTTTTTTTTTCACGACAGCCTGAACATGACAAAATCAGTTTTTCTTAAATGCGATCCAAACCTTTTTCATTTGTGGTAAAGTGTCAGATATTTATCCAATGTTTTGTGACAGCAGTCTGAACGTTCTTGTTGTCAGTGAGGTGTGGGTACACAGAACAATTCAAGAATTAAAAACAATGGTACCAACCTTGTGCAGTTTACATCTTGGAACACCACACACCTTCAGCCACATAACAAAGGTCCAGCTGCTTTGTCATTGTTCGTTTTAGTTCTCATGTTCTGGATGAGTGTGAATCTACAGTAATGTGATATTATATGATCTGTTTCATGTTGCTTCTGATCTTTTTCATGTTGCTGCTGATCTGTTTAATGTTGTTGCTGATCTGCTTCATGTTGCTGCTGATCTGTTTCATGTTGCTGCTGATCTGTTTCATGTTGCTGCTGATCTGTTTCATGTTGCTGCTGATCTGTTTCATGTTGCTGCTGATCTGTTTCATGTTGCTGCTGATCTGTTTCATGTTGCTGCTGATCTGTTTCATGTTGCTGCTGATCTGTTTCATGTTGCTGCTGATCTGTTTCATGTTGCTGCTGATCTGTTTCATGTTGCTGCTGATCTGTTTCATGTTGCTGCTGATCTGTTTCATGTTGCTGCTGATCTGTTTCATGTTGCTGCTGATCTGTTTCATGTTGCTGCTGATCTGTTTCATGTTGCTGCTGATCTGTTTCATGTTGCTGCTGATCTGTTTCATGTTGCTGCTGATCTGTTTCATGTTGCTGCTGATCTGTTTCATGTTGCTGCTGATCTGTTTCATGTTGCTGCTGATCTGTTTCATGTTGCTGCTGATCTGTTTCCATGTTGCTGCTGATCTGTTTAATGTTGCTACTGATCTGCTTCATGTTGCTGCTGATCTGCTTCATGTTGCTGCTGATCTGTTTCATGCTGATGTGTTCACTCATGCTCTTCTGCTCACACAGACTCATGTTCGTGCTGCTGTTAGACGTAATGTTTTTATGATATTAGTGCTTATTGTATTTTTAGTTTATGTTTTTCTTAGTTCATATCTTAGATGTTATTACCGGTACTGTTTTTCTTTTATATTTTATTGTTGGATGTAACTGAGACCCTGTGTACATAATTTTGTTCCACCACATGTACCACATGTGGCGCAAACAACAATAAAAAAATCTCTTACTCTCTACTCTGTGTCACAATCCTTGAGTTTTCAACCCATTTGCAGGCAGGCAGCGAAGCAGGAGTTTAAATTAAAAAAAAACAATCTCCTCCCTGGGCTGCCACCTTACTGTGGTGGAGGGGTTTGAGTGTCCCAATGATCCTAGGAGCTATGCTGTCAGGGGCTTTATGCCCCTAGTAGGGTCACCCAAGGCAGACAGGTTCTAGGTGAGGGACCAGATAAAGTGCAGCCCAAAGACCCCAATGATGAGTACAATTAATGGAAACAATGTTCCCTCGCCCAGACGCAGGTCACCGTTATATGGACAATCAATTTATGGACTACAATCATTACACAGAAAGTTCATGTTCTTTTGCAATGGTATTGTGATCTGTTAAACTAGCTGAAAATTATAAGTGTACTTTATCATAAATTAAACAAACTTGTCTGCAGATTGTAAATATTGTGGTTATTGTTTTTATTTTATTTTAAATAAATCACTTAATATATGGTACCAACACCAAAACTCAATAATATGTATGTGTGTCATTATTTGCCTTTTGAGCACCTCTTTGAGCAGAACCTTAACTTCTGATAGCCCAAAACTTTATCATAACTGTAGTGATACAACATTGACCTTTGAAAAACTTCTCTGATCGCTCTCAGTAATGAACTTTTTGGGAGTTATTCCTGAAGGGAAAATAATATTTTTAATGCTTTTAATTTGAATCAAACATTACAACATCCAGAGACTTCTTTTATTTTTTGTTAATTTAATTCAAATGTCATCAAATGAATAACCTTGTGTTACTTGTATAAGCATTATTGAATCCAATGCTTGATAGTCAAAGACTGTTTAATTCAAACTGTTAATTCAAGTTGGAAATCCAATGTTATTTCAAAATGTTGATCATTGTTCATTTTTCTTCTCAAACCTGCAGTGAAGATTCAGTGACACTGTTTATCTCATTTTAGTTTGAGCTCAGGACAATCTCCACACCCAGAGACTTTTTGTTTTTGTCCTATTTAATAATCAAGATGAATAATATCTGTTTTTGCTATTATCATTAATAGGTCCCATATGTGATACTGTAATGACGTTGTTTTAATCAACACAACAGGTCAACTGTGTTTTGCTTAAAGTGTTAAGGCAAATTAATTAGTTTTTATCATAAAATGCTGGTATCTGAAACTAACACTTTATCCTTCTGACACACTAGTCTTTTGACCCCCTTTCAACGTGTTGATGTCATCCTCACATCCTCTTCTGATACCATTTGTCGAATCAGAAAACAATACATTTTCTGGGTCAAGTCTCAGTTAAAGCTTCACTTCCTATCTTCTCTTCAGTTGCTGTGAGGAAGTTGACATGAAATGGCTTCCTCCTGTAAGCTGGGAAACTTTGACCAAGAGCTAAAGGCCTAGTTTCAACAGCCGAGTTAACAGCAAGACTGCTGTAAACTCACCAGTAAATGATTTATAACATGCCTGTTATAAATTCACTTCAAGCTGTAAAAGCTCCATCTGAATGAATTTTCCTCCAAGGAAAGTTTTATTCTGAAACTCAAACCAGGAAATGCCGTTACTTCGGTTCGAGTCAAGGCAGACATCTGGAGACGCTGAAAACGGTAAACGGACTGACCAGTTGGACCAACTGTGGACTGACCGTCTTCACGAGGTAACAAAGTCATCAAATGCTTTGCCAAGTCGTACCAACGTGTAGCCGAGATCGGCCGGAGAGCTGCCATGTTTTCCTGGTTAAACACACCACTCCATTTTCTTTCATCCTCAATTTTCTCTTCCCTGAAAATTTCTTCTTATTTCCTTTAAGCCAGTTAACTAAACTTTAAGTTTATTGTACCTGTAGCAAAGTTAATATAAGACCCTTAACTTGTTCTGTTGTCTCTAAGTTTAATCTGAACAGTTAGTTATAGGAAATTTCGATCGATCCAAATATGTACAAATGTGTGATGTAATTTAATGATTTGTTAATTAAATGATTAAGTTCATAAATTGACGTTTCATGTCTTTACATCTCTTCACCAAGTAACAGAATCATTGGTATTAAACTGAAAAAGAGAGAACCCGTGAATTTATTATGTATTTTTGTGTCTGTCAGGCTCTACACCTGTCGGGCTCTGCGCTTGTCATACATTTTTCTGTTTTCACTCACTCCTCAGTTCCAGTCTGCATCCCTAATCAATATCACCTGTTGTCATCAGCCACATGCCAAACAGCACTGATTTCCTCTCTCTCCCTCTTGGTATGAAAGCCCTCTCATTTAATTTGTTCCTCGCCGGGTCAATAAGGGCATGGATGAATCAGAACTTTCTTCAATTAAACAGTTCCAAGACTGAGGCCATACTGATTGGCATCCCTCACCAGGTACAAACATCTACTATAACAACAATTTCCTTTTCTGGACAAGACATCCCCCTCTCCACCTCTGTTACAAATCTTGGAATAAAAATGGACTCTCATCTTACATTTGAAAATCACATTAAGCTTCTGTTTAAAACTTGCTTCTTCCATCTTCGAAACATCTCCAGACTTCGCCCATCCCTAACTTTTTCCGATGCTGAGAAGCTCGTCCATGCTTTTGTCTCCTCCAGGCTCGACTACTGCAACTCCCTGTTTATTGGAATCCCTGGTAAATACCTTCAGAAGCTTCAATATATTCAAAACAGTGCAGCAAGGATTTTGTTGAGAGTTCGTAAATTTGAACATATTACACCCATTCTCCATAACCTTCATTGGCTTCCTGTCGCCTACAGAATTCAGTACAAAACTGCTCTCATTACACATCAATGCTTACACGGAACTTCACCAGATTATCTAAAGGACATTCTTGCACCATACTCATCCACCCGATCTCTACGGTCACAGAACAGTCATCTACTTCACATTCCGAGAACCAAATTAAGGGCCATGGCTTTCAGTGTGGCTGCCCCCCGCCTGTGGAACTCTCTTCCTGACTGTCTAAGAGCTCCACAGTCACTGGTTGACTTTAAGAGCGGCTTGAAGACCTTACTTTTTAACCAAGCATGCTCTGCCTCCTCATGATTCTATCTTTGATCTGAGTTGATACTGTTATTGATTTTACTTGTTTTATTACTTGTTTTATTGACATTTAATTATGTTGCACTTTGTAGCACTTTGAGATTTTCATTAATGAAAAGTGCGTTATAAATTGAATTTATTATTATTATTATTATTATTATAGTCATTTTCCCCCTGATGTCTGGTGGAGCCATTTATCCTTGTTTTGTAAGTGACTGCACCGTCAGTCTTTTTGTTTTCATTATTAAAGTGTTTATGATTTTATACTCTCCGTCTCCGAGTCCTGTTCTGCCTGCAATCTGGGTCTGTGTACTCCACCGGAACCGAACCGTGACAGTATGACCCGGCCAACGACTGTGTTCCAGCCGACGACTGTGTTGCGGCCGACGACTGTGTTCCGGCCGACGACTGTGTTCCGGCCGACGACGATGGTGTTCCGGCCGTCGACGATGGTTTTCCGGCCGACGACGATGGTGTTCAGGCAACGGTGGTGTTCTGGCCGACGGCAACGGTAGTGTTCTGGCCGACAGCGACGGTGGTGTTCCGGCTGCTGTCGTCCCTGACCTTAAGGTTGTGTTTCCTGCCGTTGCTGGACGTTACTCTGGTCGTCCGCCTGACGTATCGCCGCACGATGGATGGCCTCCTGGACGGCCTCCTGGACGTCCCCCGGATCTGGCTGAGGGTGATGGGCGGCCTCCTGGACATCCTCCGGATCTGGTTGGGGCTGATGGGCGACCTCCTGGACGTCCTCCGGATCTGGCTGTTGTTGGCCCGCCGTCCTGTCTGTTGCCTCCCTCCGCCTGCCCTTGTTCTTGTGGGGGGCCCTTCTTGGGGTTGTCGGGTGCCACCCTTGAGGGGAGGGTTCTGTCAGGCTCTGCGCCTGTCGGGCTCTGCGCCTGTCATACTTTTTCTGTTTTCACTCACTCCTCAGTTACAGTCTGCATCCCTAATCAATATCACCTGTTGTCATCAGCCACCTGCCAAACAGCACTGATTTCCTCGCTCTCCCTCTTGGTATTAAAGCCCTCTTATTTCATTTGTTCCTCGCCGGGTCATAGTCATTTTCCCCCTGATGTCTGGTGGAGCCATTTATCCTTGTTTTGTAAGTGACTGCACCGTCAGTCTTTTTGTTTTCATTATTAAAGTGTTTATGATTTTATACTCTCCGTGTCCGAGTCCTGTTCTGCCTGCAATCTGGGTCTGCGTACTCCACCGGAACCGAACCGTGACAGTGTCAGTCTAAACCCTGCCCAATTTACATCTAAAATATAGGTAAATCAGTAAACTGATAAGCGCCTATATATTATTACATAACCATAACCATCTGCTATCAATACAATTAGTAACATATATGCTACACACATATCAACAATCAAATGGCATTACAGTGATTTTTTTTTCACAATAATTTTCACAGTGGTAATCCTGACCAAGGATTCATGAGTCTATACTGCCTCAGGGTAGATGCTGTTCCTCAGCCTAGTGGTTCTGCACTTAATGTTCCTTAACCTCCTTCCTGAGGGGAAAAGAGCACAAAGTGTGTGTGCTGGGTGAGTGGGGTCCTTCATGATGCAAGTGGCTCTCTTCCTGCATCTGGAGTTGTAGATTTCTGTGATGGTGGGGAGACTGACTCCAACATCTTCTGTGCAGCCTTCACCACTCTCTGCAGAGTTTTTCTTTCTGCAGCCCTGCTGCCTCCATGCCACACGTTGATGCTGGAGCACAGGATGCTCTCCACTGCACACCTGTAGAAGGAGGTGAGGACTGAGCAGGTGGGTGTGTTAAAAGTGTTATATTTAAACTTGCAGAGTGACAACTTATGAAGCACAGAGTGTGCACAGTAAAACTGCTGTTGTTAGTGTGCACGTTTCTTCAAGTATAAAAAGTGCACATTCAGTGCTGTTGTTTTCTTTACAAATAAATACTTTTTTATAGCCAAATCAAAAGCAAAGCAAATATGCATGAAATAATGTACTAGTGTCAGAACAATGGCCAGTAGTTAAAGGTACGCCCAACTTTAATTAAGCAAAGCTAACAGTTTAAGTGTGAAGTGTTAAATAATTTACTTGTGCACTCTGTTAATTAAAACTTGAACAAAGTGAACACATATTGACACTGTGTTGTGTTATTGTAACAGTAGTTTGCATTATTGTAACAATAGTGACATTTATGTTTGTAAAAATGGGCAGAAGTCTTATTCCAGGACTTAGACCAGTTCAAGACTGCTGCCCTTGAGTCACAATGACCACCTCATTTTTTTAAATTGGGACTTTAGGGGTCATTTTCACTCAACGACAGCAGGGTTGTTAATATTAGCTTATTTTATGTTCTACCACATCATTATTACGTTTTTGAGAAAATGTTTGATTAACAGCCTAGCTTGGATGAAGACTTTTGCCTCTTCCTCTAAACTCCATACTGTCATGGCTGATAAGACAAGATGAGATTAGATAAGATAGATAAACTTTATTGATCCAACACAAAGTTGATGAATGGTCCCAACTACTGATGCCTATTAGACAGAATATTACATCAAAATTCATCAGACCATCGTGTTACTATCACATGGTATCCTGAGGTATAAATAACAAACATTCAAGATTTCTTTAATTGCATTTTCATTTTTTATTGCAAACATATACAAAAGATTGTTTAAATACATCCTATTAGATGGAAAGTTAAAAAAATACAAGTGGAAATGAGGACAGATGATCCTGGTGCAGCTTGCAGAAATCTGTGGAACTTGGACACAAATATTCTCGATCCTTGAACAAAAAAAGACAAATATACTTAAGACACATTTAGATAAGATAAATAAACAGCCAAAAAAAGGACATTTACAACATGTACCAGTTCAGTCTGGGTTGATGATATAACATAAAAAAGACGAGGGGTTACGCACCTAGAACATTAGGTATACAAACAATATGCGACATAATTACTTTGAAATAAAGTTAACACTAACAAATAAATAAACTAAGTTAAAACGGAAAGGAGACGAGCCTAGTGGAAGACTGCTGGGGGACACCTGGAGGGGTGAGGGTGGAGGTTAAAGGTCACTTCCTGCAGCTGACAAACAGGCTCTGCTGGATAATCTCAATTGTGGCTATGGCACACACACTCATGTGCACACACACATTCACATGAGCACACATGTAAAGAGTTTGTAACGTTGCAGACAAACGTGAAGGCACACGGTGGTCCAGCATCGGGTCGGGTCTGAAACAGCCTGATTGTCACAACTTCAACAGCAAACAGCTGCTTTACACATCAAATATACAAATAGTTTGTGTGTTTAAAAAATGAAAAACACACAAACTTGGCAGCAGGTTGAGAGAAAAATCTGTATCTGTATCTACAGGGTGAAAAACTCCAGCCCTACAGTAAGTGTGATGGTTGAATACTGCTGGTGAACGTGAAGGAAAGGACAGATCAATAATTCCTCACAGAGGTTTTCCTCAAGTCTTTTCATCTCTAAAAATAGATGTTTCTATATCATAATAAAACACTGAGGCACTGCATGAGCTCATCCAAAGTCCAGCGCTCTCTGATTGGTT
>JBBPBX010004764.1:24499-75020 GCA_038048925.1 Garcialebias charrua
CACACACACACATACACACACACACACACACGCACACACACTTTATTTAATGAATACATATTGATGTTTTTGCCCTTCATTCCCCTCATCGGTTTTTAAGAGAAAACATGACTGTATTTTCTGTGCATGGGATTGGTGTAACTTTTTTGTTCTGTTTACATTTTGCTAATAACTATTTGTAATCAACTCTGTCTGTTAGCAAAATATCTCATGAACCACAGAATAGATTTTATAGAAACGTTCAATACAAAATCATGAGGTCTTCTTCGATCACTGGTCAACTGGGTTCCAACCAAACCAGTTGAAGTTGGCCCCTATAGCCAGCGTCTTCTTCCTTCTTTTTCTTTAGGCTTTTCCCCCTTCAAAGGTTACCACAGCGAGTCATCCTCCTCCATCTCATTCTGTCCACAGCATCCTCTGTCCTCACTCCAACTACATCCATGTCCTCTCTAACTGCATTCATATATCTCCTCTTTGGCCTTCCTCTTTGTCTTTTCCTGGCAGCTGCATTTCTAACATCCTTCTACCAATATACCCACTGTCCCTCCTCTGGACATGTCCAAACCATCTCAGTCTGGCCTCTCTAAATGTATTTCCCAGTTGTTCAACATGTGCTTACCTCTGATGATCTAATTCCTGATCTTATCCATTCTTGTCACTCCTAAGGAGAACCTCAGCATCTTCATTTCTGACACTTCCAGCTGATTGTCCTTTATTTTTGTCAGTGCCAATGTCTCCAAATCATACAACATAGCTGGTCTCACAACTTTCATACATTTTTCCTTTGACCTTTGCTGCCACACTTTTGTTGCAAATCACTCCTGAAACTTTTCTCCATCCACTCCATCATGCCTGGACTCTCTTTTTATCCTTCTTTACCACATTCCCCAATTTCCTGGACAGTTGACCAGTGCCATCAATGTAGTGATACAGCTGTTCTCTGAATTGTCCCGGTGATACACTTTTTCACTGAAGCTCTCAGTGAAACACATTTTCTCTGACAACCTGCAGTGAAATACATTAACACTGTTTTATTCCATTAATTTGAATCAAAGTCCAATTAAATCCCCAAGAGACTTTTAAATTTTGTCCTAATTCAAATCAACAGAATAACCTTTTGTCATTTTATAACATTGTGTTATTTGTATGAGCAGTGTTATTATTCTTCAATATGTTGAATGGTCATTGTCATTCTTTAATGTTCAAATGGTGTATTCTTTAATATGTGGACATAGTACTGTAATCAAACTTTGTTTAAAGTCCAAGGATACCGGTATGTCAAATTGTACAGGTGACCCCCGATTTACGAGCGAGTTAGGGAGATAAGAACGGTTCGCAGCTCGATTCTGCCGTAGCTAGGGGGTGAAATTATTATTATTTTTTTTAATTATCATGCTAACGGAGCGCGCGCACACATTTAAGCATGTACAGTAGTGTACTGTAATGTTAAACATTGCTATTCACATTTACAGAATAAATAAAAATATATTTTCTTACTTTGAGATGGTCAAAGCCGACATCTTAGGTTGCCATGCGTTGATTGTTGTCGGGCCGAGCAGCGCGGGGGCCGGCGAGCCACCGCAGCTGCTCCAGACCTGTGTTAGCTAGCTGGCTAGCTTCTGCTAGCCAAGCCATGAGCTGGTGTTGGAGCGGCGGCGCGATCAATCTGCAGCTGCTGCTCCAGCATGAGACGTCCACAGAGCTCACAGAGCGATTCCAGCTAGTAATTAATCCATATGATGCGATCGTGGTCACCAGTGTTCAAAGGCCGGCTCCCGTGTTAGCTCCCGTGTTAGTTTCTGGAGCTAGCCAAACCGGAGGTGTAGCCAGGCCAGCCGGAGGTGTTCGCGCGGCGGCCTGGCACGATCGGCGATAAATCCGCTGCTGCCTGAGACATCCACAAAGTTCACAGAGACGTTTCCAGCTAGTAATTAATCCATATGAGATGCCATCCTGGTCACCAGTGTTCAAAGACCGGCTCCCGGCAGCTAACCTAAAATGGCGTCCGGTGTTCTACATTAATTTGTGACCGGAGACCCCCGTGACTGAACCTAAAATGGCGTCCGGTGTTCTACATTAATTTGTGACCGTGTAAACTGAAGACCTACTTCCTGCTGCCCAAGATTGCTCAAAAATGATCAGAAATGATCATTTTTATCATAATTATTATTTATAAAGCCTTTAAAACAACCACAGCTGCAACAAAGTGATGTACACATGAAATTAAGAACATTTAAACACACAATTTTTTTTATTTTTTTATTTTTTAAATACAGTAATTTCATATTTTTATTAAATATGATACGTTCGTAGGTCCCGTTGTTCATAGGTCGATGGAGTCGTAACTAGGGGGTTTGCTGTACTTTTCAGTTTTGTTTAGAAGTTAGAAAACAGCTAATCAGTTTAATAATTTAACTGGCGTCTGTCTAGTTTTGTTTCTCTCCTCACTTCTAAAACAACTTTTTCTCTGTTTTTCTAAACAAACCTTCACTGTCTGACTGAAAATGACCTCAAGATAATGTCAATGTCAATTTTATTTATATAGCACACAAAAACAACTAAAGCCAACCAAAGTGCTGTATAGTAAAAAAAAAAAAAAAAGAGTAAAATGCATCTAGTGCCATCCATCCATCCATCCATCCATTTTCTTCCGCTTATCCGGGGTCGGGTCGCGGGGGTAGCAGCCTAAGTAGGGAGGCCCAGACTTCCCTCTCCCCAGCCACTTGGAGCAGCTCCTCTGGGGGAATCCCAAGGCGTTCCCAGGCCAGCCGAGAAACATAGTCCCTCCAGCGTGTCCTGGGTCTTCCTCTGGGTCTCCTCCCGGTGGGACATGCCCGGAACACCTCACCAGGGAGGCGTCCAGGAGGCATCCTAACCAGATGCCCGAGCCACCTCAACTGGCTCCTCTCGATGTGGAGAAGCAGCGGCTCTACTCCGAGTCCCTCCCGGATGACTGAGCTTCTCACCCTATCTCTAAGGGAGAGTCCAGACACCCTGCGGAGAAAACTCATTTCAGCCGCTTGTATCCGAGATCTCGTTCTTTCGGTCATAACCCAGAGCTCATGACCATAGATGAGGGTAGGAACATAGATCGATCGGTAAATTGAGAGCTTTGCCTTTTGACTCAGCTCTCTCTTCACCACGACAGACCGGTACAGCGCCCGCTTCACTGCGGATGCTGCACCTATCCGCCTATCGATCTCACGCTCCAGTTTTCCCTCATTCGTGAACAAGACCCCGAGATACTTAAACTCCTCCACTTGGGGCAGGACCTCCTCCCCGACCCGGAGAAGGCATGCTACCCTTTTCCGGCTCAAGACCATGGCCTCGGATTTGGAGGAACTGATCCTCATCCCGGCCGCATCACATTCAGCTGCAAACCGCTCCAGCGAAAGCTGTAGATCACGAACTGATGAAGCCAATAGGACCACATCATCTGCAAAAAACAGAGAAGAGATTCTAAGGCCACCAAACCGGATCCTCTCAACACCTTGGCTGCGCCTAGAAATTCTGTCCATAAAAGTTATGAACAGAATCGGTGACAAAGGGCAACCTTGGCGGAGTCCAACTCTCACAGGAAACGAGCCTGACTTACTGCCAGCGATGCGGACCAAGCTCTGACACCGGTCGTACAGGGACCTAACAGCCCATATCAATGGGCCTGGTACCCCATACTCCCGGAGTACCCCCCACAGAACCCCCCGAGGGACGCGGTCGAATGCCTTTTCCAAGTCCACAAAGCACATGTAAACTGGTTGGGCAAACTCCCACGCACCCTCCAGGACCCTGCTGAGGGTGTAGAGCTGGTCTAGTGTTCCACGACCAGGACGAAAACCACACTGCTCCTCCTGAATCCGAGGTTCGACTATCCGACGGACCCTCCTCTCCAGAACCCCTGAATAGACCTTACCAGGGAGGCTTAAGAGTGTGATCCCCCTATAGTTGGAACACACCCTACGGTCCCCCTTTTTGAATAGGGGAACCACCACCCCAGTCTGCCAATCCAAGGGAACTGCCCCCGATGTCCACGCGATATTGCAGAGTCGCGTAAGCCAACACAACCCCACAACATCCAGAGCCCTAAGGAACTCAGGACGAATCTCATCCACCCCCGGAGCCCTGCCACCGCGGAGCTTTTTAACCACCTCGGCGACCTCAGCACCAGAGATTGGAGAGCCCGACCCAAAGTCCCCAGGCTCCGCTTCCTCAGTGGAAGACGTGCCAGTAGGATTGAGGAGGTCTTCGAAGTATTCCGCCCACCGACTCACAACATCCCGAGTTGAGGTCAACAGCACGCCATCCCCACCATAAATGGTGTTGGTCGCGTACCGCTTTCCCCCCCTGAGACGCCGGATGGTGGACCAGAATCGCCTCGAAGCCGTACGGAAGTCATTCTCCATGGCCTCTCCGAACTCCTCCCACGCCCGAGTTTTTGCCTCAGCAACCACCCGAGCCGCATGCCGCTTGGACTGCCGGTACCTATCTGCTGCTTCCGGGGTCCCACAGGCCAAAAAGGCCCAATAGGACTCCTTCTTCAGCTTGACAGCATCCCTCACCGCTGGCGTCCACCACCGGGTTCGAGGATTGCCACCACGACAGGCACCAACAACCTTGCGGCCACAACTCCGATAAGCTGCCTCGACAATAGAGGCGCGGAACATGGCCCACTCGGGCTCAATGTCCCCCGCCTCCCTCGGAACGTGTTCAAAGCTCTCCCGGAGGTGGGAGTTAAAGCTCCGTCTTACGGGAGACTCTGCCAGACGTTCCCAGCAGACCCTCACAATACGTTTGGGTCTGCCAGGTCTGACCGGCATCCTCCCCCACCATCGGAGCCAACTCACCACCAGGTAGTGGTCAGTTGACAGCTCCGCCCCTCTCTTCACCCGAGTGTCCAGGACATGCGGCCGCAGATCAGATGAGACGACAACAAAGTCGATCATCGAACTGCGACCTAGGGTGTCCTGGTGCCAAGAGCACATATGGACACCCTTATGCCTGAACATGGTGTTCGTTATGGACAATCCATGACGAGCACAGAAGTCCAACAACAGAACACCGCTCGGGTTCAGATCAGGGGGTGCCGTTCCTCCCAACCACACCCCTCCAGGTCTCACTGTCATTGCCCACGTGAGCGTTGAAGTCCCCCAGCAGAACAAGGGAGTCCCCAGGAGGCGCACCCTCCAATACCCCCTCCAAGGACTCCAAAAAGGGTGGGTAATCTGCGCTGCCGTTTGGCGCATAGGCACAAACAACAGTCAGAGCCCGTCCCCCCACACGTAGGCGAAGGGAGGCTACCCTCTCGTTCACCGGGGTGAACCCCAACGTACAGGCACCAAGATGGGGGGCAACAAGTATGCCCACTCCTGCTCGGCGCCTCTCACCAGGGGCAACTCCAGAGTGGAAGAGTGTCCAACCCCTCTCAAGGAAACTGGTTCCAGAGCCAGAGCCATGCGTTGAGGTGAGTCCGACTATTTCTAGCCGGAACCTCTCAACCTCACACACTAGCTCAGGCTCCTTCCCCACCAGAGAGGTGACATTCCATGTCCCAATGGCCAGCTTCTGTAGCCGAGGATCAGACCGCCAGGGTCCCCGCCCTCGGCCACCACCCATTCCACAATGCACCCGACCCCTTTGGCCCCTCTCACAGGTGGTGAGCCCATGGGAAGGGGGACCCACGTCTCCTCTTCGGGCTGTGCCCGGCCGAGCTCCATGGGTAAAAGCCCGGCCACCAGGCGCTCGCCAACGTGCCCCTCCTCCGGGCCTGGCTCCAGAGTGGTGCCCCGGTGACCCGCGTCCGGGCAAGGGAACATTGTTTCCATTAATTGTACTCATCATAAGGGGTCTTTGGGCTGCGCTTTGTCTGGTCCCTCAACTAGGACCTGTCTGCCTTGGGTGACCATACTAGGGGCATGAAGCCCCTGACAGCATAGCTCCTAGGATCATTGGGACACTCAAACCCCTCCACCACGGTAAGGTGGCAGCCCAGGGAGGGGGCATCTAGTGCCACTAAAACATAATAAAGTTGACACAACAACAATAAAATCTGCTCAAAATTAACTCCCACTGGTCGAATGAACCAATCGAAAGAACCAAAAATCAGGAGGTCAAGCCCTCTTCAAAAACTCAGACTTCCTGCTTCTTCCTCAGTTGCTGCGAGGAAGTGAGATGTAATATATTTCTCTCTAAAGCTAGATGAACAGAGTCATGAGTCAAATACTCTTTTATCAACTGAGGACCTATAGCATGCCGGTTACGACTGACTTACCCGGTCCGGGTGCCTTCTGTGGAGCGAATTGTCGCTCTTGGGCCAGCGGGTTGCTTGAACCGAGCATCTGGTCTTCGTGTTTCAGACCTGGGAGCTGTGGCGACAATTGTACGCCTGCCAAAGTGGACTAGTTAGCATTGTAGCTGGGCCTCTTTTCAGCCTTCGGAGGTCTTTGGCTAAATCTCTGCGGACTTTGGCGGAGTACGGTTGCACATGTTGTCAGCCATAGTAGGCTGGTGAGCCGTGAAGCTGCAAGTTGGACCTCGTCTCGACCATGGAGGACTTCGCCTGACTTCGGTGGACTTCGGAGGACTTCGGTGACCGCACTTCGGCGGACTTCGGAGGACTTCGGCGGACTTCAGAGAACTTCGGCGGAAGATTACGTGGGTGAACAGTGAACCTATTAACCAGGCCTCGGCCTTCACAGAAAACTATCATTAAGGAGCAAAGTTACTGGGATTGAGGCAAAGTTTGCTTTTTAACCAGCAATCAGCTTGCGAGTAAAGGAAAAAAAAGGGAAGAAAGAACTTGTGGAAGAACAAAGTCTTGAAACTATGGAAGATATAAAAAAGGCAATAAACTTTATAGGACTAGAACTAAACAAGCTATCCTCTAATCAAGAAAAAATGTATCCGAGATCTTGTTCTTTCGGTTTGTCTCTCATGCAAAAGACTAAAAAGCTTTTCTTATGATTACAGCTTACCTTCCTCATTGGATCCGGTTGTGCCATGATTCTCCTCTGGTCCCGCTCCTTGGTTCCTGTCATGCCTTGGTTGTCCTTTGGTTCAAATCCTTGGTTTCCGTTGTGCCTTGGTCCCCCTCAATTCCTTCCTTGGTTCCTCATGCCTTGCCTTCCAGCCACACGCCTGTCTGCCCTTCCATCTGGAGTCCACTTTGGTTTTGACCATCCTCCAAACTGTAAGGCAAACCCATTGGATCAACATAATCTTCTCATATTCTCCAGCCAGAACTCTGACCCTCTCCTTCCTCCTCAGGGCTCCAGCTAAAGATCTAGCATCACTGTAAATAATAAACACTGTCAATTTGTATCTCTGAATCTTGTCTTGTTTTCATGGTCTCGTACCACTCTGGGTTCCTCGAGTCGCAACAGAAAGTGCACTTCACTCTCAGACTGCAGGCTTACTTGCTGTGTTAGGAAATGTGGAACAACAAGATCTCAAGTATAAGATGGAGTTAGGTTGTTGAGAGCTTTCTAGGTTAAAGTAAGATTTTGAATTAAATTCTGAATTTGACAGGGAGACAATGGAGATAAGCTAAAACTGTAAAGGGTATGATATATCTTACTAACTCCAGGTAAGACTGTGGCAGCAGCATTTTGGATTAATTGAAGACTTTTTAAATAACTAATTGGACACCCAGACCATCATAAATCTTATTATGATTGGATGTGCTCCGGGTGTCTTGTGTCCCCAGCCTTCGTGACAGGCTGAAATCGCTGATAGGAAAACTTTAATAGTTGAATAAGAACGACCTTTTTCCAGTAAATCCTGAAGGAAAGTCAGGAGTTGAGTCAAGTTGCATGCATAAGAAATAATATTTCTTTCTGAGCACCAGGCTTCAAAAATGTGCCACTTTTGTGCGTATTCATTCAACCTTTATTTATACAGGCTAGCCTCATTGAGTCACGGGGACTCATTTACAAGAGGGACCTGTCTCACTCACACCAAACAACCATCCACTCTCACACTCACACCTAGGGTCAATTTAGAGTCACCAATCAGCCTAACAAGCATGTTTTTTGGTCTGTGGGAGGAAACCGGAGTACCCGGAGGAAACCCACGCATGCACGGGGAGAACATGCAAACTCCACCCAGAAAGGCCCCGGACCGGGATTTGAACCGGCAACCTTCTCGCTGAGAGGCAGCAGCTCTACCAGTTGTGCCACCGTGCTGCCCATACCACCAGCACGGGCATTTTGTATGGTCAATACCACATTTTCTGGCAAGCCTGACGCCATCAACCTGTTCTTTTCAGCCAACAAGCTGAGGCTTTTGGTAGTTCCTAGCCTAAGTGGTTGTATTGCCCCTTCTGGTGACACAGAGGCTGTTAACCCCTGGGGGTCAACCAGATTGGGAAGGCCTCCTTGCTGATGTACTCCCAAGTTACCCTGCTCAGGGTTGATTGAGGGCTGATGTAACCTGTCAACTTTATTAGACAGGTTTGGAGCGGAAAATATATTTTCCTCCTCCAAGTTTGGAGTCCTGTTGTGAGGCTGCGAGTTATGTAAACGAGCAGATCTCCTAACTCCAATCCGTTTCCTGGAATGGTCCAGTTTACTGGTCCTTGGCTTTAATGGAGCATTGGTACCAGGTAAACCGACCGAGGTCCATGTATCATCATCTGGAGGAATTATTTTTGAAAGCAGTTTTGGATCAGCACAGAACGGGAAGAGACGTGCTGTCTGAGTACTGCTCGGGCATTGCATGTCCCTCGTTAATAACAAAGGAGAAGCTGCATCATGAGAGCGTGGGGTTGTTCCTTTTGGTTTGTCAGACTTCGGATTATTTGACGATAAAGAGCTCAGTCCCTTTTGGAAAACAGGAAGAGAGATCTGATTTGGCTCTGACTTGTTTTCATCCACAACAGGCTGAACACAGTCATTGTTGTGGAAGGTGTGAAATTTGTGGCTGCCTGAGGGCGTCTGATGTAGCCCCCCCGTTGTCAGACTCTGTCAGCTTGCCTCTCTGAGGTGCGGACATGTCACGTGTTCGTCTGGTTAGTGTATTGGCTCTCCCATTGTTCACAATGGAACTAGGGCTTGAGCACGTGACCCTCCCCACCTGTCTTCCTGAGAGGTGTGGGGAGGGGGGTTCGCAGACGCCTCTGTGTCTGCTCATTGCAGAGGCACTCTGCTGGGGTTTATCAATTATGCTAATACCCCGTGGGCCGTGAGAGAGGGGGGAAAAAGGCCCTCTCTCTTTATGACGGCTTGCAGGTCAGAAATACCTGTTTTGTGTTGTTGTTGTTGTTTTTTGTTTGTTTTTTGTCAATAAAACAGAGAGGAGCTGTTTCATGAACTTTATTCGTGCTTATGTACAATGACGTACATGATTTTATGTCACTCACAGCAGAGAAAGCATGATTTGTGCATGTTGTAAATAAACCAGCTGATTGTACTGTGTTACAAGCAAAGTCTGGACATGAAGGGATCATTCCCGTTACCACGTGGCCGGGTGACCCTGTAATGTGGAAACATGGACCTGGTTCATCAGGCATGTTTCTGTCTGTTGTCACAATTTGCAGAGGAGGCCCTGTGCTTGGTCGCCTGGCGGGGACAAACCTGTTTTTGCTCCATGCGTGCTCGGTACGAGGTGGGCCCTGCGGGGGTCTTTGCCTGGGCTCCTCCTTGTATGCTGGCCGCTTCTGCGGTGGGGCACAGGTTGCAGAGTGGTGCCGAGACTATGCAGGTCTGCTACCAGCAGACTCCCTTGGGGGGGCGAAGCTTCTCCGGGGAATGCCCCCCCAGAGAGCTTATAATAGAATAGAATATATCTTTATTGGCATATTTGCACCAAGGTACAAAACAGTGCTATTCGCGCGCACCATCCTAAGAGGGACGTACGCACGGAAAGCCGTAGCAATAATTAAATGGCGCCGCCAGACAATCAGATATGGAAAAAAAGGAACGTACAGTGGGATAATCATTGGTATTCAAAAAAGAATCTATCACATTTTGTCTTAGGACATTCTATGATAAAGTCAAAAAAATTCTACCAGCTCAGCACAGATAAAGACAAGAGACATGTTGCATTTTGTGGCGAAGCAGGGAGATAAGTCTGTGAGCAATCATTTCAGATAAGCACAGTCTGCAGATGAGCTCAGTTGGCTCCATCTGAATGTACACAGAGACCTCTGGGGGGGAGCAGTTTTCCAACAGCTTCAGACTCTAGGAGAAGTTTGCAGTCAGCCTGCAGTCAGCCTTTTTCCAAGGTTGCTTGTGTCCCAATTAGATTAGTTGCATTATTTATTTTTCAGGGCAGGCTACAGTGTACTCCCACTGCAGCCTTGAGTCCAGGTGCCGTCTGGGTCCAAATCGCCGAATCATGTGAGGTTTCATTCGATCCGAGCTACAGGTCCCCGTCTGCCCCCTGATGTAGCCCGGTCGGCTGTAAACAAGTCCCAAACCGCACTGTAGGTCCGCGGCTGTCCACCACTGTTCCCACCGTGCGACTCAGCTCGAACAACAGCTGGTTCATTGAGATCACAGCCTGGATCAAAGAATCTTGTTGAGCAGGAAGTTTCGCCAGCACGTTGATTGCCGCGGTAGTCTTCCTCAGCTTCCAGTAGCAGAACCCTCTGCCTAAGCCAAAAAGCAGAGCACCCGCTACCATAATTCCAATTATCCACAGATCTTCCACGTCCTCGACTGAAAGAACGGTCAGACACATTAACTTCCACTCACCCCACAAGTCCATAATGTAGCCCACCGCATGCGTGTCGAGGGGGCACGCCGGTTCTCCTGGTCCGGAGCGCTTCGTGGAAAAAATGTTATCGATAGAGGAGATAGCCCACGTAATTAAATCCATTTTCAAATTGCTTTGAGTGAGCGCTGAAGAATGGTAGACGAGACAAAAATGCAAAAGCAGGGAGGAGAAAAACTTTAGGAGAGGAGCAGAAAGAGAAGCGACCTGCTTCGTCAAGAGCCGGAAGCTTCCGCCTGTCTGCGTCTTTGGTCCAGCTTGGTCTGAAATTGACTCCAAAGCTTTACCAAATAATCCCGCCGGCTCTATCGAGTCGTGGAGAAAAGGCACCTTCTGTCCCTCCGGGAGATCCGTCAGAGTCATCCAGAGGTGGCGGATCGCAATGACCACTTCCGCCATCCTCCTGCCCTGTGCAACAGGAGCTGTCCCCATCATACGGAGCACAAAGTCTGTTGCTCTGCGGGCATCATCCAGCAACTTGGCAGCCGCCTGCTTGTCCGTTGTTGTTTGGAGCTGTTGCAGTTTTTCGGCCAGGTAAGCTTGCATTAACGCGGACGCGTTCATGGCGCGTGCCGCAAGTCCCTGAGCCCTGTAGCATTTCTCGAGAAGAGACGATGAGGCTCGACAAGCCTTGCTGGGAAGAGTTGGTTTTGTTCCTGATGATTTAGGAGCCAGGTGAGACGCTAGTGTGTCCTCGATCTGAGGCATGTTAGCTATTCCCACTTCATCCATCCCATCCACGTCGAGGAACTGTGAGAGGGGGAGAAGCATAGGGGCTCATGGCTAAGTCCAGGTGTGCGTTAGTTCTGTCAGAAAGTCCGGGAACACAGGCATCTTTTGCCTCGTGGCGGCCTGCTGCCTCGAGTAAAAATAGTTTCCTACCAGCCTCGTGACTTGTTGGCAAGGCGGAGGTTCAGGCCATGGGATGTGCAACGCGTCCGTTGCTCTGTGGCACAAGTCGAACAGAGCAGGGATGGAAAAGTCAGTTTCTGGGAGCACAGGTACTGGGGTCTGGGAGAGATCTTCACCCTGATCCTTCAGTTCCACGTCCGCCTCCTCCGATGAAAATTTGCCCGAGGCTGAAATCGAGATCTTGTCCTCGTTCATCATGCCCCGGGTGTCGAATTCGACTGTTAGATCCACCATGAGAGCCAGCACGTCAGGGCTGTCGCCCCATTCGACACGTGTGCTATCATGTAATAATAATAATGTCCTTTTTTGTCATCTGTGTATGTTTCCCATACACAGACGAAATTCGTCTCTGCATTTAACCCAACCACCACCAGGTGGTGCAGTGAGCAGCCATAGAAAGCGTCAGGGGAGCTGGAGAATTAGGTGTCCACTCAGAGACACCCCAAGGTGTGTAGTGGCCGGGGCGCGAACCCGCGTCCTTCGGGTCCCAAGTCGGAAGTCTCTGAAACTCCCGCAACATACGGAATGACCACTGGTCTGGGTCTGGGTTCCTTCTTTTCACCTGATGGCTGGCTGGAGTCCTGTTTGGGTTTCTTCTCTGCTTTCAGGAAGGCCCAGTTAGGATATCCACATTTCTCTAGAGCCTGTTTTGTGTGTGATTTCTCCTTCTGTCTGGCTCCTGAGTTAGTGGGGACGCTGTCTGCTCTGTGATACAGAGTCCTGATGACTCCTACTTGTGTTCCAGAGGGTGATGGGAGTCAAACTGTAAATACTGGTCTGTGTGAGTAGGTTTGTGGTACACCTCAGTTTGCAAATTTCCTCTATCAGAAACTGATACCTCACAGTCCAAGAAAGCCAACCTGCCATTTTTTACATCTTCTCGTGGGAACTTGATATAATTATCCACAGAGTAGATGTGATCAGTGAAATGTTGGACTTCCTGAGATTTAATTTTTCCCAGGTGTCGTCCACATACCTAAACAAATGACTTGGTGGTGTCCCTGAAAAGGACGTCAAGGCTCTCTTTTCTACCTGCTCCATGTACAGGTTGGCAACAATAGGAGAAACTGGAGACCCCATATAGCACATGTTTCTGCCTATAATATTGCTTCCCATATGCTTTCCACAGAGCAACTGCGTTAACTCTTGAAACTGTGCCTTCAGTCAACCTACTTCACATATGGGGAGCAATACTATAGGTAGAAACATGGGTTTGCTATGGGGTCTCCAGTTTCTCCTATTGTTTCCAACCTACGCTGGCAACCTAACTCCACATACAAACAAAGACAAAAACAAACTCACCAGTTGCCACTTTTAGAATAAACAGTCAGCTGAAGGCTGATATCTACAAAAGACGAAACGTTTCTACAATTTTTTTTTAATGTCCAGAGGACCAGACTTAAGGCTCCAGTATAGCTGTGCGTTGGGCCGAAAGCCGCTCGACGCGCACATGCAGTTCACAGTATAGCTCAGCGTGAGGCTCCAGCGTTTTCCCTCCAAATTCTTGACATAATTTGAGCAACAGCAGGGCGGAGCGTTTACCTACGGGACAAATTAAGGTAGCTGATTGGTCATTTGCTGACACGCCTACTGAATTGATTGACAGGTCGGGTGGGGGAAAAAAGGCAGAGGGCTGCGCAACGGTTTTCTGTGTTTATATGTTAATAAAAAGTTCTAAAAAATAAAATAAAAACAGGGAGCGCTGGTCCAGCACACGTTAAGTTCACTCGTGACAAATTCATTCATTTCCTTAGCGAGCAAGAAGCGATCACTTGCCTTTTGGCAAAAAAACAAACAAAAGAAAAGTCCAGATTCAGGGATGAAGAAGGGGAATTTAATAAATTTGTGTCACATACAAAACATTCCGCACCAGGCAGTTTATTGTGAGACAACGCGCGCGTAAGCGGCAGTGATGGGAATAACGGAGTTACAAATAAACGGCGTTACAAACGGAGTTCTTTTTTTCATTAACGGGTAATCTAAGTAGTTACTATGTCTATCGTTACAACGCCGTTACCGTTACAAACACTAAATGGGGGTACGTTACTTTCAGTCTTCCGCGCGCAGGCTCTCGTGCTGTTTGTTTACGTTTTTTCCCCTTGGTGAGGGAGGGTGGAGGGGGAGGAAGCAGAGGGGAGGGAGGGTAGGAGCATAGACGTGGGAGCAGAGGGGAGGGAGGGGCGAAACAACAAGGATGATGCTGATTGGCTAAGGTAGAGTGTCAGGTAGAGGTCAGCCAATCGGTTTTGTTGTTCAGCTCACACACGCTGCTGAAACAGAAGTCTGGCAGCAATGGCGAGTCTGGAGGGAAAGTTGGCGTTTTCAAAGTGGAAATACAGAAATTACTTTACTCTCCTTGAGGTAAAAGGCAAGAACGTGCATGTGAAGTGTACATTATGTCCCGGAGCGTCTACGTCCGTCGTAATCTGATCTGATGAAGCATCAACTGCTCAGGTAATTCAGCTTTTCAGTACTGTTTTAAAAGTACTTCATATTGTGAAAATGGTTCTTTTGTTTTTAAGAAAATTCTTGAAGAACCAGTTGTGTGAGGGTTTGATTTTATTTTACACTACAAAGCACTTATTTTAACTGTTTACTTTTATTTCTAAGAAAACACTTGAACAGTACAGGGTGTACATAGAGCTGAAAACACAATTGTTATATTATTTTGTTAACCTGTATTTTGTAATGAAGAAAAAACTTGAAGTATAGTATGTCAACCAGTCATGTTCTGTTGAGGTGCTGTAAGCATTTCTACTTAAAATTCGTAGATATATCTAAACTTAAACCAACCAAACAAACAATAGTTACTTTCCCTGGTAACTAATTACTTTTATAGGTGAGTAATTCAGTTACTAACTCAGTTACTTTTTGGGCGAAGTAACTAGTAACTATAATTAATTACTTTTTTGAAGTAACATTCCCAACACTGGTAAGCGGTCGAAAAATTTGAGCTTGGCGCGTTCACGCCCGCGTTCAAAGGCTTGTGCCACGGCACTCGCACGGCGTCGAGCGGCGTTCGGCCCAACGCACAGCTATACTGGGGCCTTTAGCTTTTTTAGATTTTTCTACCTGGATTATTGAGCATGCATCAGGGTATTTTGAACCACTTTGGCCAGGATTGCCTCAAACTTGTTAGAGAGTTTGAGAAAACAGCTAGGAAGAGGGCAGACTATAGGAACCACCTGCGAAACAGGGGTGGAGGCCTCCGGGTTCAACTGTCCCTCTTATCCACCTTATTTTCGTTTTCGCGGCACTACCCATAATTCATAGCGGAAGCCGGGAGTGTACTTCCGCCCGCAGTCCCGCGCTCTTGTTTACGTTTGTGGGGAAACATACTTGCTAGCGATTTATTTATTTATTTACACAAAAGTTTCCTTTACCTCACGTAAATGGAAGCACATACGAGGTGGATACATTCCAAGGATGTTTTAAGAAGCTGCAAAGATAAGATGTTAACTCCGAAGATAAGACGTTATCTGTGCTTCAGCTGTCACTGAGCAATGACAGGTGAAGCACAGTTAACGTCTTATCTCACTGCTCACGGACAGGCTGACTGGACACTGTGGAAGGTGCATCACTTATCTGATATCAGAATATTTAGATCACAGCCAGACATTAATATAGTCAGAGTTCAAGTCTGTGCTGTGAATCGAAAGCATACATTTAATATAAAATTTGTTGAAAATGTCACAAGTAAAATGTACAAAGTTGAAACACATGCTGTTTAATTAACAAGTTGATGATAAAGTAGTTATATATTTTCTGCAATATTCAAAGACAAGATAATATGAAATATGTACATTGTTGTTTTGAGAAAACCATGTGTTGCCATTTAAAGAAGAACCTGTTACATTGTGGTTGAATAAAACAAAAAAAGAAGTCATTTTTCAGTTGATCTCATACATACACTATTACATAAGCTTTTCAACAAAAACATTCATGGTGTAGAGTATATATATTATATACAAAAGAGAAACATAGAAATTATTTACTCCATATCTAAAAATTTCTGTGTTAAGGTACTCTCTCAGGTCGTAGAATCTTCAATCACCAGCAGACTCCCAGGACATGGATGGAAACTCGACTTGGTCCAGAAGTTTTGTGCAGTCGTACACATTAACAAATGAGTTCAAATAAAATCTTCTATAAGTAAATCTTCTGTTCATTTACATTTGTTCTTTTTGTTGTTATTTCAATAATTAAAATACACTGTTCAATTTCTAATAATGTGAAGTAGTTTCATTGTGATGTCACCCATACTACTCATTGTAATACACATAAATAAAAACTAAAGGTCCTGATTGTTCTTAGGCCAGTGTTGTTATTCACATGTGCAAAGCATAAAAACATTCATTTTGCTTATAAGTTGTCATCACCCAGGAGACTGACAAAGTTCAGAATAAAAGCTATAATTATACATTTAAAACAGTTGAAACCGAATACTGTACAATATGACAACTGTGGGTGGTGTTGTCTTAATGAAAATGAATTGGTACAGAATAAAGATCAAAACCAATTCAACAAGCAATGATGGAGACCAGCAAACTGAACAGATTTCATGTGGAACTGTCCGATTTCAGCCAACTCCACAGGAATCCAAGGTGTAGATCTGAGACTGGACCCAGGTGTACGATCTGAGACTGGACCCAGGTCTACAAACTTATCTCTGGATGGATCTTGTGGCTTCAGTCTTCTGTAAAGTAGAAAAAGAAAACTTGTCTTGTCATAGACAGTGTGTACAGTACAGTATTAGTACTAAAATGAGTAAATAAAGCATTTACTTAATGTAGGATCTTATCTCTGGATGGATCTCGTGGCTTCAGTCTTCTGTAAAGTAGAAAAAGAAAACTTGTCTTGTCATAGACAGTGTGTACAGTACAGTATTAGTACTAAAATGAGTAAATAAAGCATTTACTTAACAGATCTGTCATTAAATAATATAAATAAAAAATATATAAATAATACTGTATAAACACGTGTGCAACACACAGTTATATTATTTAATGATAGATTTGTTAAGTAAATGCATGCATGCATCAGGGTGTTAAGTAAATGCTTTATTTACTCACATTTTAGTACAAATGTAGCTTCATGTGCACTTTTCTCCTCTTTAATTTACATCATTATTTTAAATGTGCTTTAATATCTCTGGTTTAATGACGGGTCAGGTTTTGAGGCCTAGTCATTGTTGACATGGTCTGTCTTTGAAAAAAGATGTGTAAACTGTCTCAATCATATATAACCAGCTAAATAACAGTTTAACTAAAATAACAGCCCCCAAAAAAAGTCCAAGCTCAAGAACCAACACTTTGTTGTGAGTGTTACCGTCTGGAAGTTAGCCTTTAAAGTAGCTACATGCTAAGCTAACCACAGCAGTATCACAGTAGTACAGACGCTAAATCATGGAAAAAAAAAACGAAAAAAAAAACCAGCTACTAAACAGACGGTTATACTCCGATATTGTTCTGACATGGTTTCACAAAATGATTTATATAGAATATTTTGTTTACCGAACTAAAGTTGATCGGAACGCGACGGCTTCGACAGCAGGAACGAGCTGCTGTCAGCTCCTCCGATGGAGATAAATCCTTCACGTTTACAATAGCGCGTTGCTCAAACGTATACCTGGTTGTAACACCCTCTAACCCAGCAAGAAACAACCCAAAAAAATTTAAAAACGAGAGAAAATAAACTGGTGTCCCGGCTTGTTTTTCACAGCAAACCACACGCTACAGGACTTCCGCCGGAAGTTTACTCCCGGGAGGGGGCGGCATCGGACTGTCATGGCAGCCTACATGAGCTTTTTGCGAAAGAGGTGGATACAACACTGTTATTGCTAGTATCACTCAGCCCTCTGTGAATAGCAAACAACCATCAGTGTGCTAACAATCCATCGTTAGGCTGATGGTCCTCCTTGATCATGTGAGCAGCTGGTTTCAGGCTGTCATCAGCCAACTGGTCGATCCACTGTGAGAGGGTGCTATTTATAAGACTGAGCTGAATACAGCAGCTCAGACTGAGGAAGTCTTTCGGACGAAAGACGAAACGTTTCTATATATTTTTTTCTTGAATGTCCAGAGGACCAGACTTAGCTTTTTTAGATTTTTCTACCTGGATTATTGAGCATGCATCAGGGTATTTTGAACCACTTTGGCCAGGATTGCCTCAAACTTGTAAGAGAGTTTGAGAAAACAACTAGGAAGAGGGCAGACTATAGGAACCACTTGCGAAAGAGGGGTGGAAGCCTCCGGGTTCAACTGTCCCCCTTATACAATGCTGTTATTGCTATTATCACTCAGCCCTCTGTGAATAGCAAACAACCATCAGGGTGCTAACGATCCATTGTTAGGCTGATGGTCCTCCTTGATCATGTGAGCAGATGGTTTCAGGCTGTCATCAGCCAACTGGTCGATCCACTGTGAGATGGTACTATTTATAAGACTGAGCTGAATACAGCAGCTCAGACTGAGGAAGTCTTTAGGACGAAAGACGAAACGTTTCTACAATATATTTTTTTTGAATGTCTAGAGGACAGAGGTACCATAAAGTGGAGAGGATATCAGTCAGGAATGGTAATATAATAATCTAAGCATTAGATAAAGGCTAGCATTAGCATGTTAGTTCCAAAAAAAAAATCAGCTTTCACAAACAGCCATCTAATTTGAGAGGGATATCAGTTAGAAATGCAAATAGACATTAGATAAAGGGCTTTCAATGATTTAAAACTTACCTGCAGCCAGCTTGCTTGAGTCACTGACTGCATGGCTAATTTTCCAGACAAAAATAAAATAAAATAAAAAAATAAATAATAATAAACGGTCGGAAACACGCAATCGGTAGGTAGAGCTCACGTTGGACTGTTCAGGGCGGTGAAAACTGCGCCCAGCAACTTCATATTGTTTTGTAACATTGTGGAATAACTCTGCATGCACCAGTTATAACGAGAGTATATGGAAGAGATCCCTGCACCCCCAAACAGGAAATATGTCATAAATCAGAAAATGTTTTTTGAAACAAACACTATAACTCATCATTACTCATAAAATATTCATCCTACACAACTAAAAACATATATGCATATATTTCGAAATGTTTTTATGTGGTAGGATGTCCAATGGACATTAAATGCACCACACAGGTGCTGCGATGCGATTGGTGAGTCTGGGGCTGGCTTCCTGTATAAAACGGGCCCAGTCCTCAGGGTGACTACACGTCATCCGCCTTCCGGCGGCGTTTGCTGGTTGTGTCACGCGCTGAAGTAATTGGGCATTTTCAGTCGCTATGGACTGTTTTAGCGACCACCGTTCAAGCTTCCTGCTTCCCTCTCCTTTTTAGAGGTGGAGCTCGATGGTGAGTAAGCGCCAGTGTATCTTTCTGTTTTATACTTTTGTAGATTTTAATGCCAAATATTTATTGTTTTAGTCCCTGCTGTTTGTCCTTGGCTGTTTGTTTGCTGCTGTCCGGATGGTCCCGACTGGTTCTGCCCCCATCCGTGTCGTCCCTCGCCTGCCAGCTGGTCCTGGGACTGTTTGGTGCTCGCTGTCTGGACGGCGTGGGGTGGACTACGCCACGCATCCTGCGGGCCGAGCTGAGCCGACTGATGCCAGCTCAACTAACTGAACAGGTGTCTGTTTGAGTGGCGTCTCTCCGGGTGCAGCAGATCATACCAGGGTGGACTTTGGACTGTCATGTGATCGATAAAAGGATCCCTCCATGTGGTGACAGTAATCCTGTTTTGGTGTGGGAAGTGTGTGTGTGTGTGTGTGTGTGTGTGATTTCCTTCCTGTTTTAGAATACTGATATGAATTGCACTTTTATAGAAATGAGTTAGAATAACCTTTTTAAAACTGTAAATATTTTAAATTCAGGATTTTATTCATTTAATTAAACAATTGTGCAATTTAACTGGTGTCAGTGTGTAAACTTGTCCCAAACCTCCTCTGCAAACAGGCCTGCATGCTTTTAAAGGTAACTTTTTAGGTACAACCATTTTAACCAATTTTATTTATTTAAAATAGTATTTTTAAACCTTTTAAACTTCAGTACTCAATTTTAACCACACCCGACCCGGCTACATTTGGCGTTGCTGGTAGTCTTTTTGCAGTTGTGAGGCGGGACTCTTTTACTACAGTGTTAGTATTTTTGTATTGTGATGAAGCAGGAAAATATTTTGTTTTTTTATGTGTGTGCATGTGATAAGGACAAACAGCAGTGGTTCACCTGTTTTTAAGCTTATTATTATTATTTTTAATAGAGACCAGCGTGCCTCTACTGTAGTGCTGGTGCAGGTCCTGGGTGCGGAGTGGTATTTTCCAAACACACGTTGGCCATTCCAACTAGACTAGCATGCCTCTACTGTGGCGCTGGTTAGAGAGTGGCTCTCGGGGTTTGGAGTACCAGGTCCGCTGTGTTTCGACCCTGGTGGCAAGCTGGGTCATCGATGGGACGTCGATTCAGTTTGCGGGGGTGAATGTGGTAGGATGTCCTGTGGACATTAAATGCACCACACAGGTGCTGCGATGCGATTGGTGGGTCTGGGGCTGGCTTCCTGTATAAAACGGGCCCAGTCCTCAGGGTGACTACACGTCATCCGCCTTCCGGCGGCGTTTCCTGGCTGTGTCACGCGCTGGCGTAATTGGGCGTTTTCAGTCGCTATGGACTGTTTTAGCGACCACCGTTGCAAGCTTCCTGCTTCCCTCTCCTGTTAGAGGTGGAGCTCGGTGTGGTGAGTAAGCGCCAGTGTATCTTTCTGTTTTATACTTTTGTAGATTTTAATGCCAAATATTTATTGTTTTAGTCCCTGCTGTTTGTCCTGGGCTGTTTGTTTGCTGCTGTCCGGATGGTCCCGACTGGTTCTGCCCCCATCCGGGTCGTCCCGCGCCTGCCGGCTGGTCCTGGGACTGTTTGGTGCTCGCTGTCTGAACAGGTGTCGCTTTGAGTGGCGTCTCTTCGGGTGCAGCAGATCATACCAGGGTGGACTTTGGACTGTCATGTGATCGATAAAAGGATACCTCCAGGTGGTGACAGTAATCCTGTTTTGGTGTGGGAAGTGTGTATGTGTGTGTGTGTGCGTGTGTGTGTGTGTGTGTGTGTGTGTGTGTGTGTGTGTGTGTGTGTGTGTATGATTTCCTTCCTGTTTTAGAATACTGAATACTGAATATAATATGAATTGCACTTTTATAGAAATGAGTTAGAATTGCCTTTTTAAAACTGTAAATATTTTAAATTTAGGATTTTATTTATTTAAAGGAGACCACATACATGTATAGGTATTTAAAAATTTTATGTTATGTCTGTGTGCTATCTTGACAATATTAATTCATTTTAATACAAAAATAATTCTTAGATAATCAATTATACCCTTTTTAATTCTGCCATTTTTAACTTTCGTTTTGAACGACCGGTTTCTGATACAAGTTCTGAAGTCCACGCCCTTCAACGATCTGTTCCGCCCTCTGTAACAGCCAGTATCTGTAATGTGTTCCATCCATCCATCCATATTCTTCCGCTTATCCGGGGTCGGGTCGCGGGGGTAGCAGCCTAAGTAGGGAGGCCCAGACTTCCCTCTCCCCAGCCACTTGGAGCAGCTCCTCCGGGGGAATCCCAAGGCGTTCCCAGGCCAGCCGAGAAACATAGTCCCTCCAGCGCGTCCTGGGTCTTCCTCTGGGTCTCCTCCCGGTGGGACATGCCCGGAACACCTCACCAGGGAGGCGTCCAGGAGGCATCCTAACCAGATGCCCGAGCCACCTCAACTGGCTCCTCTCGATGTGGAGAAGCAGCGGCTCTACTCCGAGTCCCTCCCGGATGACTGAGCTTCTCACCCTATCTCTAAGGGAGAGTCCAGCCACCCTGCGGAGAAAACTCATTTCAGCCGCTTGTATCCGAGATCTTGTTCTTTCGGTCATAACCCAAAGCTCATGACCATAGATGAGGGTGGGAACGTAGATCGATCGGTAAATTGAGAGCTTTGCCTTTTGACTCAGCTCTCTCTTCACCACGACAGACCGGTACAGCGCCCGCTTCACTGCGGACGCTGCACCTATCCGCCTATCGATCTCACGCTCCAGTTTTCCCTCATTCGTGAACAAGATCCCGAGATACTTAAACTCCTCCACTTGGGGCAGGACCTCCTCCCCGACCCGGAGAGGGCATGCTACCCTTTTCCGGCTCAAGACCATGGCCTCGGATTTGGAGGAACTGATCCTCATCCCGGCCGCATCACACTCGGCTGCAAACCGCTCCAGTGAAAGTTGTAAATCACGAACTGATGAAGCCAGTAGGACCACATCATCTGCAAAAAACAGAGAAGCGATTCTAAGGCCACCAAAACGGATCCTCTCAACACCTTGGCTGCGCCTAGAAATTCTGTCCATAAAAGTTATGAACAGAATCGGTGACAAAGGGCAACCTTGGCGGAGTCCAACTCTCACCGGAAACGAGCCTGACTTACTGCCGGCAATGCGGACCAAGCTCTGACACCGGTCGTACAGGGACCTAACAGCCCTTATCAAAGGGCCTGGTACCCCATACTCCCGGAGTACCCCCCACAGAACCCCCCGAGGGACGCGGTCGAATGCCTTCTCCAAGTCCACAAAGCACATGTAAACTGGTTGGGCAAACTCCCACGCACCCTCCAGGACCCTGTTGAGGGTGTAGAGCTGGTCCAGTGTTCCACGACCAGCACGAAAACCACACTGCTCCTCCTGAATCCGAGGTTCGACTATCCGACGGACCCTTCTCTCCAGAACCCCTGAATAGACCTTACCAGGGAGGCTTAAGAGTGTTGTTGTAATGTGTTGTTGTTTTAAAATTAGCTCTTTTTTTATTACTCATTTGACACTGTTAGTGCTAGCTTAAGATAACTTACTGAAACCCGTCTGAGCGCGCCACAATTTGCTGCTCCTTTTAGCATTAGACCACCCGAATCCGATGCTAATGTTAGCTTGTTCCTCTTCCGGTGTTCGCCAGCTCCGCTCGTTGCACGCTGCGATTTTGGGAGTTATCGCTGTTCCAGTCAAGACAACACAAAGTTCACCAAGTGTCTCCCGTAAATTAATCCGTAAGGAGAAGGTCCTCGCTGCTGCAGGCTGCTGCGAGGCTGCAGCGAGGCTGTACAGTTGAAGCTCCGCTCCATCCGCCAGAAGAGGGTCCCGTTGCCGCCGGTCCCTACGCCGGGGGTCTGCTCGTTTAATTTTTACCGGCTGCGCGTTGGGAGCGATCGCAAATACACTAAAAATTGAACTAAAACATAAAAATAACAATTATACTTTATTTATAAAGCCATTAAAAAAACACAGCTGCAACAAAGTGCTGTACACATGAAATTAAGAACATATAAACAAAAGATGAGATGAAATCATGAAAAACAACAGTCATGTGTTTAATACAGAAGTGGGTTGAGCCTAACCAGGGGTTGCTAGGTGAGGGGCTGGACTCATGTTGGGGTGGGTTGTGGCTGCGGTTGGCTGCGGTTTGTGACGTCACAAACCGCAGGAAGTGCAAAACGAACTGTATTTTATCAAAGATAAATAAATCTACTTAGAGTAAATAAACCACTGGGTGCATTTTTTTGGCCTTAGGACTGTTTTTTTTTATGAAGTAAATACCCAAAATTGAGTAAATAAAACATTAAGAAGTGAATTTTGAATATGTGGTCCCCTTTAATTAACCAATTGTGCAATTTAACTGGTGTCAGTGTGTAAACTTGTCCCAAACCTCCTCTGCAAACGGGCCTGCGTGCTTTTAAAGGTAACTTTTTAGGTACAACCATTTTAACCAATTTTATTTATTTAAAATAGTATTTTTTAAACCTTTTTTAAACTTCAGTACTCAATTTTAACCACACCCGACCCGGCTACATTTGTTTTATTATTTCATTTTTATTAATTTTTTTAAAGTCTTCAATGCAACATGGTCCAGAATTTCCAGTGGGACGGCGCCCTAACGCCCCCTATTGGCCGTCCGCCCTTGATCACTGTATCTTTTACTCTTTATAAATAAATTATTTTTCACATATTTCATTATTGCTTCTTTCATGAGCGCCACACCTGAAAATGCCTCATGAGAAACATCTGCCTGCTCAAAGCTGCTCTGACATTCTTCAGTCTGTTGTGAGACACCAGGGGCTAGTTAGCATTGAAGCTAGCGTGTTAGCTGGCAAAGTGTCGCTCCTCGTTGTGTTTTGCTGTCACCACAGCACTAATGAGACACAGACACACTTGTCTTTCAACACTGTGAAGACCTTTTCCTCCCAGTCACTGCGCAAATGTGTTTTCTTACTTGTACATTTTTCAACCATTTTCCTCTCTGGGAGGTAAAACTAGCTTGCAGTTGCACAGCAGAAGAGGTGGGAGTGGTGTGATTCTGAACTTTGACCCCAGACAAGATTGCTAAACTGTATACACAAAACTATATCTTATTAAAAATTGTATTAATCATTTTCATTTCAAATATAAATCGTTGCAAATGTTATTTCTTAAATTAAAAACATATAATTAATGATGATTTTTACGTGGTACGCCTTGATGACCACTATTTTTAGAACATGTCCCGTGGGCACCTCATGTGGTCCCTGTGGGTGACCAGGTGCCAGCGGGCACCATGTTGGTGACCCCTGGGCTAAAGTATTTCAGAAACTGATGATGTTCTGGGTTTTCACAAACTCTCTGGGGTTTGCTGTAGGCATAGGCCAGGAATCATCATACTAGGGCTGCAATTCTCTCAGTGTCTGGCAAATCGATTTGATTCCGATTTTTGGTATCACGATTCGATCAAAATAAATTTTTCGATTCAGAATTTTTTTTTTGATTCAGAAACGATTTTTCTATTGAAATGGTCATAAATTTAGTTTTAGTTATGTAACTGACTAGCTGAAAAGTTTAGACAACAATGTAAACAAATTGAACATTTAATTAAAACAATAATTTCAAGCTGAGAAGATTAAACAACAATTTGAACAAATGGAACATGTATTTAGGTTCCTTACTGTATCAAAAATGTTGCATCATTTAATATTTATACCAAAAATAGGAACAAATAATACAGGAGTGCATACAATTAACTTAAATTATCAGTATTAGGTTAGCTTAGTTGTCTGGATTCCTCTGAAACAATAAAATTAAAATTAAAATCTAGGAACAAATAATTCATCCATCATCTTTACCCACTTTTTCCTTTTTGAGTCACTGGGGGTCACTGGTGTCCATGTCCAGTCATCACAGTGTGAGAAATGGGGGACACCTGGACAGGTCTCAGTCCATCACAGAGACACCTGGACAGGTCTCCAGTCCATCCATCCATCCATCCATTTTCTTCCGCTTATCCGGGGTCGGGTCGCGGGTGTAGCAGCCTAAGTAGGGAGGTGTAATGGGCATGACCGTGTCCACTTTGATACACCTGTGTATGTTTGAACTGTTCCAGAGATGACCTTTACTGACCTCTCAGTAAAACAAGACATTTACTACAAATTATTCCATTAGTTGTAATCTGAGAATATAGTCACCAAAAGAGACTATTTCTATCTTTGATTTTATTCTAATGTAATCAAAAGAATAACTTTTGTCATTTTCATGATATATGTTATATGCTGTTATTCTTTAAATGTGAAACATCAATGTGTCATTTCTGCAAATGAAAAGGTGTCAAAGTTCAGCTAAAATGTCAAACTGACTTATACAGAAATTGTTTTTGTCGAGTTTCAGCTAAAACTCTCATCTAGCGTCTGAAAGTCTCTCACTCAGATACTTTTCCTAAACAATTTCCTTCTCTGCGCTGAATTTCACCTTGAATAGTGATAACAAGTGGACCAATGAAAAAGAGCCAAGTCTCACTCCTCTCGGATTCTCTTATTAAGTTCTAAGCTGTTGCTGGAACGGTTGAGTCTACTGGGAACTTCAAAGAGATGTGAACTTTCCCAAAGAGCTGGGGTACGTTTGGTCAAGAGCTAACGACCTTCGTCTTCAGCTAGGACTGATAACCTGCTGTTATGAGTCCACTTCGAATGAGCGTAAGCTCAAAACTTTGTTATTCCTTCCTGGAATAAGTTTATCTTGAGCCAAAAAACCACGACTGCCACGGCTTCTGCCGACGAAAGCAAGTATCACCGACACCGACAAGGTAAACACGTGTGGAGTCCAGCTTGGACTTGCGGGACCGACGACTCGTCAGTCCAAGGCTGATCACAGCTCTTTACCAGAACCAAGGCGGACGTCTTAAGGTAAAGGAGCAGCTGTTTGCTTGCTGGAGGTGTGATGATATCTTAGCTGGACGCGTATGGAAGAGTGTCATCTGGTTTCATAAATGCAAGATAAACTTCCTCTCTTAACCTCCCAATTCCTCTTAAATCTTTCCTTATCTCCATTTCTAAGCTGGAAACTATTTTTTAAGTTAAAGAGCCCTCAGACTAAATATGTTTAACATCCAGTATTGAAGTCTGTTGTTACAATTTAAATGTGCTGACGTTTTAAATTACAAGAAAGTGAAATCATGTCAATCAAGTGTAATGGTGTTAATTTAGTTGATTTATTTTAAATAAATGATAGTGTCTTTGACATATCAAGCTAAGTTAACGTCTCTGTCACTTAATGGCTTTATTTATTTATCCATCATAAAGATCACAGAAATATTGGGTAAACTGAAAAAGAAAAGAATCCGTGAAATTACTATTCAATCTGAATAAGTAAATTAATTAAGGATAAAGAGGTCAGCTTAATACTGACCCCTGTTAAAATCCTTTACATCTGGGTAGCACTATATGTGTTTAAAGACACAATATAGGGTCTCCCTCATGTTCCCTTCATCTGGTGGTCAGTACGAGTTTTCTGAAAGTTTATTGATAAATCTGTGATCTCTCATGAACTTGAAACGTTATGTTGGCATGATTATTCCAATTTTTGGACTCTGAAGGTGATAATTTTTGGCTGCGGTGTTCGAGACAGGCAGATTCTGCATGTTTTATCATTTGAAGCTGAGAGATTGTTATTGTTCAACTCCTTAAGACGCTGTGGGAAGCTTTTAGATGAAGTTTTGTCAGCCCGTGGTCTGTGGGGGGGGTCTGGTTCCGTTCGGCCCAGTTCACGCACAGACTCCGGTACAAAGCTTTGTTCACCGCCGAGTCAAACTGCCTGAGAAGCTGTTAACATCTACAAGATTGCTGTGTGTGGTATTTTTACATATTAGAGCAGGTCGAAAAAGCATATTACTGTTAGAACGTTGTCGGCTGGGTTCTGTCAGACCCGTTTCCTGCTCCATTAAAAAGTGGACCGGAACCGACCTTGAAGTGGCTCCGAGCGAGTCCGTGTTTGTTCAACAGCTGCAGTGCTCTGCTACTCAGCGTAGCTAAGTTGTGCCTGTTTTAATTGTGATTGCCACGTTTCAGAATTTTGGGAAGTTAATTTAAAGCGTTTGAGTTGTTTAAGAGTCTATAAAGTTGCGTGCTAAGCTAACGTTACAGAGACGTGTCCTACACGTTTGTTTATGAGCTGTGATTGGATAAAACGAGAGTTGTGAGCTGTCAATCACTCGTAGCGAGCGCTGATTCGCTGTAGTGGGAACGCACGCCGTTGCGACAAACCCACTTTGTCGTCATTTCCGGCACTGCCTTGGTCGAAGGTAAGAAAACTACATTCACCATGAATGCTTGGAAAAAGAACTGCAAGCGCTGTGATTGATTGGTTGACGACACGTATCTGTTCAGCGAGCTCCGCCTCGCTCAACGGAAGCTGGTGACGCGCTGCGTCGACCCGCCTATTTGTGTCGTCATTTCCAGGTGCACTTTGGGTGACAAGCAGTCACACTCACAGGACAAACGTAGATTTCACTGAAAGTTTAAAGAAAACAAATTTGAAGCCATCTAAACTGTCTAACCACATAAATTTGTCTCTGACAAGAACGTGGTTCGAGCGTTTATCACGGATACACTAGGAACTAACTCTATAAGGTTGTTTTAGTTTAAATACTGAATAGAAAAATCAGTCTCCTCGTGATAACATTAAGACACGAAGCTGCCCCCTGTTGGTTAAAAGACGTTGACAGATGAGTTTTCTCAAAAACATCATAAATGTCAGCATTTTTATGGAGAATTACCAGCTCTAAAATTGTTCTGTACACAAACAATAACTCCTGTTTATTTTAAATAAAAATTTTAGGATAATAGAGGTACAGACAAACATTTTTGCTTATTTTAAATACAAAAGATTTTAAAATAACAAACAAAAGTACAGTTTTCACTCCAGATAACTGCAACTTTTTTTTTCTCTTCCTTCTCTCTGACACATCATCTTCCACAGTTATCCTGTGTACATTTAAACTTTCCTGTTTATTTCAAGTAGTGAAAAGTTTAGAGTAACGAATACAGAGCATCTTTTATTTTTATTTTCACTGAAAATCCAGATAAAAGATGGCAGGCACAGAGGGTGAGACCCCTGACACCACTGATACGGGGCAACCTGTGCCAACTGATGGCTACGACCCGACCAAAGCAGATTGGATCGAACGTGCCTTATTTTCACTCACAGGGTCCATCACAAACTATCATGAAGAGACACAGTTGATGGAGGAAGCAGATGTGGACAGAGCATTAAAAACTGTAACAGCTGGAACCACAACGGCTGAAAAGAAAGCAGACAGAGATAAACGTTTGGCTAAATTGAGCCTTCTGTTAAAGGCCAAGCTAGACTTTGAAACTGCTGTACGCCGGGCTGTCTCTACATCATGTTTAACAGCACAAATGGAGGTTGCCACTTTACAGCAGGAGGTAAAGAGTTTAACACAGTCGAGTATTGGCAGCGCTGAACAAACGCGTAGTCTCTACGAAGAATGCACAGTGTTAAAAAGGGATTTTGAACAATCACAAGATGATTTGGAAAAATGTGTGGTGGAGAAGGATAAATATTACCATCGGTACAAGTCACTTCAGGCGGATTGTGGGGAGGCACGAGACGCGCTGGACAAATGCACGGACACCCTGGAATCATTATCACTACGGTACACAAGGCTGCAAGATGATTATAGAAAATCACAAGAGCAACACATGATGTTACAACGTGAGAATGAAGGGTTAAGGGTCCAACTGAACAGTTGTAGAATAGAGCGTGCATCAGCAATGAACAAACTCTTTGACGAAGAGAGAAAATGTTTGGATCTCATGAGTAAACACCTTGAGAATCCACCGCCTCCGCCGCCCCCTCCCATACCTGATGACCCACTCCCTCCTCCACCGCCCCCGCCCATGCCCGATGCACTACTCCCTCCGCCACCACCTCCACCTCAACAGACATTTGCTGGGACAACCCAATGGCAGGTACCTACGTACCCCATGTCTACAGGTGTACCTGGTGCGCAGATGGGTGGGTATATCACTATTAATGGCTCTCAATTCGCTGTCCCAATAGAACGACTCCATAAAATTTCCCAGTTCGTTCAACGTTTTGAGCCAGGGCAATATGGTTCGACTGAAACCGATACCTATCTGAAAGACATTGAGTTTAAACTGGCATGCTATCCGAACGCTACGGTTGACGATAAAATCAGTTTGATCAAACTCACCACAAACAGGAAAGTGCAGCACTTCATTGCGCGTCAACCAGTCGCCATTTTGAAGGATTACAAACTTTTCTGCGAAACTCTACTGCAAGAATATGCTCCTCGCATGGGAGACGTTGGCTACCAAGCCGCATTGAAAATCACTCAGGGGCAGAATGAACATCCGATCCCATATTATGACAGACTTTTCGAAGCCTTTTTTGGTGATAGGAATGAGCCAGGTATGGAGGATGAACGTGATTTTAAGTTTCTTTTTATGAACAATCTATATTCAGAGATTGGTTCAACGGCCAACCTCATGGCCGACTACAGAGAAAAAACCATGCGTGAATTAAAGGAGTGCGCTATACGTGTTTTTGAAACATACAAGCGACACAAGAAACCCGTAGAAGTGTATCCAGGTGAAAAGGTCAAATACCAAACGCTAGACCTTGAAGGAGCAAGAGCGCCAGCTCACTCTTTTAAGGAAGGCGAGAATAAACAAAATTTCCAACCTGACAGACCGCAAAATGAAGGTGTCCGCTGGAACAAAGACCAAAAGGGGTCCAGAGACCCTAAGTGGTACAGGCCGCATCAAGAGGAAGAACCCCATCATCAAAAAAGGGGGGCATTCCAAAAGAAAAAGAAATATGGGTCCCAAGGAGACTCATATGAAAGAGGGTGGTCCCAGAGGGGACCCCCGAGCAATGCGCCAGCTCCTGCACCTCAAACTGAACAGTCTGGGGCGAGGAAAAACCCACAGAAGTTCCAGAAAAAAGGCCCTAAACCTCTGTCCTCAGAAGAGATGGAGAACATACGTCGGTTGTTAGAAAGTTTGAAAAAAACAAACAAGGAAAACAAACCTGGAGTAATGTGTAGCACTATCATTGATAGTAACTCAGAGCACACAAATAACAACAATGACTCAATTGCTGACAGTCACCAAGATACTGATGGTCAGGATGCTGACAATCAGGGTACATACAGTCAACAAGACGTTGACTGTAACCATGACATCATTGTTACAGAGTCCGAGAGCCCCTCATCAGAAAAAGGGGGGGAAAGCTCACTCACCAAAGACAATGACTCGTCACAGACCGATCACTCAGACCCATGTGTGACTGCACTACCAGTACAGGTGAATGAAAATCACACAGACAATGGTAGACGTAACAAACGTCGGAAAAAACCTGATAGGTTCCTGTGTAACATTATCAGGAAGGGGCCCGCTAAGAAGGCTTACCTGTCAATCACTTTAGAAGGGGTCCTCACAGAAGAGGCCCTCCTGGATGGTGGGGCTGACATAACCATTATGTCTCCCACACTGTTGAAGGAGCTACGGATAGCCGCTAGCGGTGTTGACAGGGAAATACCCCTCAAAGAATGTGCTGTAGTATTGCAGGGACTCTCAGAGACGAGAACAACCCTAACAGCTATAGCCATGGTTCATATGCAGATTGGTGAAATGACGCTATACCACCCGGTACACGTGTCCGCCGTTGACTCATTCCCATTTTTGGTCGGCCAAGACTTTATAAACCGCTTCGACGCGATTATAGATTATGGCGATCAGACAATGTGGACCAGAGTGAGCCAACCACTGCCAATCGATATGCCTACACAAGGTGACACTGACTGTCTAACAGCAGGTACCGCGGAAGGCACAAAGGGATCCTCCAACGAGAGCACAATCCCGGTAAGTGAACCTTCAGCAACAGGTGAGGCAGAAAAGGCCCAACAAGAGAGCCTCCTCTGCGAGCTGAAACAGTCAGCACTCACTGAACACTACCTACCACAGGTAGTCAAAGGTGTTGAGATCCAAGGATCCCACACCGATGATGCTGTTCTGTCTCCTTGGACGGAGAAATCAGCGATCAGCCAAGCTTTCTATGGAACCTTGGTTAAAAAACAGTTGGGTCTAGAAATGAACAAAAAGGCTTTCCGCTTTTCGTTAGACCCCAACGATAAACAGGTAATGACCGCAAAAGGGATCATTGACCTGAAACTAATCTGGAACCAACGAGAACTGGATCACCCGTTCCTCGTGGTCCCGAACTTACCACATGCAACCTACATAGGCTCCGACATTTTGGTAAGATTAGGTGTCCGAGTGGACATCAACAACAATGTACTGTGGTCACTAGACACAGCCACAAAGGACTCTCCTGTGCTAACCACAGAGAACCTTAAGGCTGGACAGACCATACCAGAGGTCTGCCAGATTGCTAACAGTCATAACACTGCGGTACCACCTCAGGTTATGAACAAGCCGGTGATGTGTCACATCATGAAAGGACAAGCTATTAGCACAAAACAGGCATACTTTCAACCATCTCCTATGTTTTTCAACTTAGGACTGTCCATGGAGGCCACATGCCAAGTGACCCTCGACTGCAGAACCACGACTGTTGCTATGTGCAACACAAGCACAGAAGAGGTACTGATCCCAAAAAACACACAGTTAGGATGGTTGATCTCTACTGATTTTCATGATTTTGAGCTAAGCATTCCATTTCTGGGAGGACTCCCAGAAAACTTGATCCCAAATCAACACACGGGGCAAGTCTTGTTCACGAAACCAACACAGGCCATAGCTCTTTTCTCCCCCACTGAGTCCGACCAGGACACTGTCCGCAGGTTCGGTTTCAACAAAGGAGACAGTCTATGCCCTCAAACTTACAGTGCACTACCTGTTGACAGGTTTTACGACACTGAAGGGGACTCACTGGAGCTCCCCAAAGAACAAGAACCCCTCTCAATTGCTTCACAGATTGACCAGGTGGTCGCCCAAGCCGACGCCCTGAAAACTGATGAAGAAAGGGACAAACTTCGCAAAGTTCTTCTAAAATATGAGAAATCATTCTCAACTGACTCGATGGATTGTGGGTTGACCACGCTCCACACAGTGAGCATCCCAACCCCGCCTAATGCTCCCCCTGCATTTGTCAGACAATACAAGATTCCTCTGGCAGCACATCAACCTATCAGAGAAATCATTAATGACCTGTTAGAAAAAGGTATCATCCGATACTGTAACAGCACTTACTCTGCGCCTTTATGGCCGGTGTTAAAACCAAATGGTAAGTGGAGACTCACTATAGACTACAGAAAGCTAAACAAACAAGTCCCCTTATCACGGTGGCCAATGACGCAGCTCCAACAGGAACTGCCCAAGGTCACCAATGGTAAGTACTTTTCGACCCTCGACGTCGCCTCTGGTTTTTGGACCATCCCTGTGCGCGCCGAGGATCAGTACAAACTAGCTTTCACTTTTGGTGGCCGTCAATACACCTTTAACAGGTGTCCCTTTGGCTACGCTAACTCACCTGCAGAGTTCAACATCTTCTTGAACAAAGCATGTCCAGACGCCCACGAGCGTGGGACACTGATTTACGTGGACAATGTCCTTTTGAGGCAGCCAACACTGGACTCACATTTGGCTGAGATCGACCACGTTCTGAATCAACTAACAACTGCTGGTGCTAAGATATCACTGTCAAAATGCCAATGGTGCAGAACCAAAGTGGACTACGTTGGCCTACTCGTAGGTCCAGACGGAGTACAACCACAGCTGACTCGCACCCAAGGCCTCGACAATCTCAAAGTCCCCACCAATCTCAAAGAACTACAAAGTTTTCTGGGCGTGTGTAACTACTCGAACCAATTCATCGAAAACTATGCGGACCTTGCGAAACCACTGACTGAACTCCTTAAAAAAGACGTACCATTTGTTTGGACTGACAAACAGCAACAGGCAATGGACGCTCTTATAAACAGGATCAAGTCAGCCCCTTGTTTAGTCTACCCAGACTACAACAAAGAGTTTTACTTGGAAGTGGGCTTCTCAGCTCATTGCATAAGTGCAGGTCTGTACCAGATACACGACAGAGACAAACGTGTAGTAGCCTACGCCAGCAAAACGATGGCAGGCCCCGAGTTGAGATTCTCAGACTGTGAGAAAGCTTTACTGACCACAGTGTGGGCAGTTAAACATTTCTCCAGCTACATTGGTGGACAGAAAATCATTGTGGAAACACAACACCAGCCAGTGACTTTTCTTAACAGTGAACGCATCAGAGATGGTGTGGTGACAAACTCACGTGTTGCAACGTGGCTCATGGCGCTTCAAAGTTTTAACCTAGACATACGTTATGGTCAAAACAAGAAGTCACATCTGGGGACGGACTTGGCAATCTGCCAAAAGTGTACACAAGATGTACCAGCCACCCAGCCGCCGGTTGAGGTAAAACCCCCAGTAACTGAAGACCCGAATCACCACTTCTTTGATGACAATATCTGCAAAGATATGACAACATTGTACGTGGATGGATCTTCATTCCTCCGCGACAAAATCTGCAGAGCAGGTGTTGGAGGGGTCCTCCTCCAAGACCAAGAGCAGATAACTTTCAGCTACAAATTAGGATCTCAGACTTCTCAGTACGCTGAGATTGCAGGAATCCTAATAGCTCTCCAGATGGTAGTAGAACGCTCCATCAAGACGCTAGTCATCTGCACTGACTCTAACTATGCTCGTTTAAGTTTCGCTTGTCACCTCGCTGTGTGGAAACAGAACGGTTTCCTAACAAGTGTAAGAATTATGAGGAGGTCAATATTAATACTGACCTCTTTATCCTTAATTAATCTACTTATTCAGATTGAATAGTAAATTCACGGATTCTGTTCTTTTTCAGTTTACCCAATATTTCTGTGATCTTTATGATGGATAAATACACAAAGCCATTAAGTGACAAAGACGTTAACTTAGTTTGATATGTCAAAGAGACACTATCATTTATTTAAAATAAATCAACTAAATTAACACCATTACACTTGATTGACATGATTTCACTTTCTTTCAATTCAAATACGTCAGCACACTTAAATTTAACACAACAGACATAAATATTGGATGTTAACATATTTAGTCTGTGGGCATTTCAGCTTAAAATAGTTTCCAGCTTAGATAGAGAGGGAAAAGGTTTAGGAGGAGAAATTTATGGAGGAAGAAAAGTTAAGAGTCAGGGAGTTATCTTGATGTGTTTTAACCAGAAACATGGCAGTTCTCCGGCCGATTAAAGCTACACGTTGGTACCCTTGGCAAAGCATTTGACGACTTGTTACCTCGTGAAGATGGTCAGTCTCCCTCGGTCCAGTTTGGTCAGTTCGTTTACCATTCTCAGCGTCTCCAGACGTGCGCCTTGACTCGAACCGAAGTAACGGCAGCTCCTGGTGGTGTTTCCAAGATAAGACGTTCCTTAAAGGAATGTCAATAAAAGAGAGCTTTTCAGCTGTTGAAGATGGCTTATAACTTGGCATGTTATAAGTCTTTAACTGAATGACATGGTCATTAGCGTGTTGACCAGACGATCATCAGTTCTTTGGAGAAGACCATGGTTTGAGGCTTACTCCAGCAGACTTCCTTTAGAGAAGTAAGATGTGAAGGTTTTAACTGAGACGTGACCCAGAAAATGTGTTCTTTCTGATTGGCCGAATGGCATCATAAGTTGATGTGAGGATGACATCAACATGTTGAAAGGGGGTCAAAAGATTAGTTTGTCAGAAAGATAAAGTGTTAGTTTCAGATGTCAGCATTTTATCATAAAACTGATTCCTTTGCTTTAACACTTTAACAAAATACTGTTGGTTTGATTAAAACAACGTCATTAAGCATCACATATGGGACCTATTAATGATAATAGCTTGATTATTAAATAGGACAAAAACAAAAGTCTTTGGGTGTCTAGATTGTCCTGAGCTCAAGCTAAAATGAATGAGATAAAGTGTTCCTTTTATCTTCACATGCAAGTTCGAGAGGAGAGGAGAAATCCTCCATGTACAACATTTTGAATTAAGCAGAGTATTTGATTTATCTGACATTAAAATGTACTGATGCTCTTACAAATAAAATTATTCATTTGATCACATCAGCCTAAAATCAAAGATAGAAATAGTCTCTTATTGGTGACTATGTTATCAGATTATAGCTAAATGAATAATTTTGTAGTAAATGTCTTGCTTTACTGAGAGGTCAGTAAAGGTCATCACTGGACAGTTCAAAAACCTTAATTTGACCCTGGGTAGGCCCACTACACAAGCGACAGAAAAGTGGTTAAACACAAAGAGCTTTTCATAGCATGTGATCACTTGGTGACATCACACGACTTACAAATCTACTGGAAGAAAGTTCCAGGACATTCTAGAGTCCCAGGCGATGACAAGTACTACAATGACATTGCAGATTCCTTAGCCAAAGAAGGAGCCGACGAAGGTCCTCTATGGTCCTTCGACCCCTCCTGGTTAATCAAGGCTCTGCCAACACAACCTACAGTCAGGGTAATGGCAGTCACACGTGCACAGGCCGCAGCCAGACCTGCTGACAACGCAGTCTCTGTACGACCTGCACTGACTGACCCAGACATCATCCAACTACAGAAGTCGGATCCTGCTATCAACTCCATGATACTGTACCTGACTGATCCAGACAAAAACACTCCGTCTAAAGACGAACTGGATTCCGATCCAGACCTTAAAGTCCTTTATCAGCTGCGCAAACAGCTAAAACTAATCAAAGGCATCCTAACTTTCGCTCATGGACCAACGTCCTCACCTGTGTTCGTGGTTCCCCATGAACAAAGGGGGGTGATGTTAGTTCATGCCCATGATCTCCCGTCCGCAGGACACAAAGGAGATAAAGCCACGCTGACGGCATTAAAACAAATTGCCTATTGGCCTGGAATGAAAAAGGATGTCAAGGACTACATTGAAGGGTGCGTGGTCTGTGGCCAGTTTCAGCCAACCAGACCACTTCACAGAGCACCACTGCAAAGCAGAGGCATTGCATTCCCATGGTCTGACCTCCAGATCGACTGGGTTGGACCACTCACTAAGAGCTCTAGAGGAAATAAATATTTTCTCACGGTAACCTGTGCATTCACCAAATGGGTAGAATGCCTACCAGCTCCTAACGACACAGCACAAACCACTGCTATGTTGTTAATGAATCATATATTCTCAAGGTTTGGACTTCCCCTTCGGGTGAACTCAGACCAAGGTACACACTTCACAGGTGAAGTGATGAAAGAACTGTGGAAGACGCTAGGCGTCAAGGCCAACTTTCATGTCGGCTACCACCCACAGGCTTCAGGCCAAGTAGAGAGAGCAAACAGAACTGTGGTGAGTATTTTGAAGAAATACGTGGCTGCAAACCACAAGGACTGGGACGTGAAACTCCCTCTGGTCCTCATGGCCATAAGAGCCACTCCACACACATCAACTGGCATCTCTCCCTTCGAGATGATGACCGGTCGACAAATGACTCTCCCTCTACACCTGTTGTACCAACCAGGCGACGCCGCCATGGCGACAGCCTACACTACACAACAATACATGAAAGATTTGAATGTACACCTCAGAAACACTTTTGCTTTCGCCCAGAAAAACCTGGAAAAATCTGCTGAAGGACGCAAGGCGTACTACGACCAAAAGGCCTCTCACAATGAACTCCAAGTGGGAGACAGAGTCTGGTACTATACGTTCGCCCCAGCAACCGGGAAAGGAGGGTCCGAGACCGGAACTCTCGCCCGCAAACTAATGCCCAGGTGGACTGGACCTCATCTGATAACAGACAAAGTGTCCTCAGTCGTCTACGAAATCAAAATCAGCAAAGGCCGCAAAGAGCCAATTGCTAAATGGGTACATCGAAATCAGATCAAACCTTACAAGGCGTTCAATGACTCCACAAAAGACAAAGATCTCACAAACTCACCGACTTCATGGGATAATAAGGTCGTCCAAACACAAGTTAGTAAATAAACTAATCAGGTTTAAACTACCGTACTTTCCCACCCTATAAGTCGCATTGTCCAATTTGAACTTAGAAACGCTAAGCCTAAAACCCACAACAAAAACTAATCTTAACAACCGTTTAAATCCACGAGATTTAATTTGACCTCGGTCATAAAGTTGAGACCTGTTTTTCTTGTGTGTTGCACTTTGGAATCTGACGACAAGAGTGTGTCGAAGCAGTGAAACGTTGTTTCCTTGTTGTTTAGTCATTACTGTTGTCATTAGTTGAGATATTGTTTGGTTCTGAACACTCCCAGCCAAAAAGGTTTTGTATTAACATTGGTTAATGAATGATATGGATTTAACTATGCCAACATGCAGTTCGTTTTGTTAAATCTCAATCGTCGAAGAGTCAATGTAGTTTAAAGCTACTCAAGGTACCATAAACTACACTGGTCTCACAATTTCTAAATTGAACCGATTCGATCGTTTCTATTCTAGATTGTCTATTCATTTTGATGAGTCTCGCCATAGACTTCAAAATTTATTAGGAATACCAAATCCTACGTCGTTCGTCTAAAAGACAACAGACATTTAGATCAAACTATATTTCATTTTTCTATTTTAGTTTAACCTAAACTAAGTAATGAATGGAGGAATAGTTTGGAATTAGAGGCCTTCGTTACAGAAGCCCTCCAAAATTTTATAGGTATAGATCCCTATATCTAATTTTACAGAATTGATCCACCCCTTAATTGGTAATTGTAGCTGATCTAAACCATGATAGCTTACATACCAGGTGCATATAGGTAGGGCCTAATGTAAAATCCCAATCATAAGCCCACCTAAAAACCACATAATTGCATGACACATAGAACCAGAGTGGCACTGACTGGAAGCCAACCAGCCAACAACCTTCGATGTGGGGACCTGCAGCTCCAACGCTTGGTCTTCAACCTCCATCCAAGGGTCGCCTCCTCTGCGTCAATCGAGGGATCCCCTCTACATGCTGATTATAAAAACAATTGTTGCTGATGAAATCGCCAACTCTAATCGATATGGAATTATCGTTGTGGAATTACCGCTGTGGATTATAAGACTTTGTTTTCCATGGGATCACAGACTTTGTTTTCCAAGAGTTAACAGACTCAGTTTTCCAAGGGATTAAAAGCTTACCGCAATGGGATTAACTACGAACAGTATGGAATTTCCAAAAAACTTTATGGGATTATAATTTTTGATTTTTCTTTTCCACTTGCTGGATTACTTCAAGATCAGAGACAGTTCAATGTTCCTTTCGTGTTGGACCTCATCCCCAAGGACTGGCGATGACTTCCAAAAGGGGGGAGATGTAATGGGCATGACCGTGTCCACTTTGATACACCTGTGTATGTTTGAACTGTTCCAGAGATGACCTTTACTGACCTCTCAGTAAAACAAGACATTTACTACAAATTATTCCATTAGTTGTAATCTGAGAATATAGTCACCAAAAGAGACTATTTCTATCTTTGATTTTATTCTAATGTAATCAAAAGAATAACTTTTGTCATTTTCATGATATATGTTATATGCTGTTATTCTTTAAATGTGAAACATCAATGTGTCATTTCTGCAAATGAAAAGGTGTCAAAGTTCAGCTAAAATGTCAAACTGACTTATACAGAAATTGTTTTTGTCGAGTTTCAGCTAAAACTCTCATCTAGCGTCTGAAAGTCTCTCACTCAGATACTTTTCCTAAACAATTTCCTTCTCTGCGCTGAATTTCACCTTGAATAGTGATAACAAGTGGACCAATGAAAAAGAGCCAAGTCTCACTCCTCTCGGATTCTCTTATTAAGTTCTAAGCTGTTGCTGGAACGGTTGAGTCTACTGGGAACTTCAAAGAGATGTGAACTTTCCCAAAGAGCTGGGGTATGTTTGGTCAAGAGCTAACGACCTTCGTCTTCAGCTAGGACTGATAACCTGCTGTTATGAGTCCACTTCGAATGAGCGTAAGCTCAAAACTTTGTTATTCAGAGTCAGAGTCAGAGAGTCAGAGAGAATTTATTGTCATTTACACCGCATGTAGTACATGTGTTGAAAACGAGATTATGTACACAGGGTCCCAGTTACATCCAACAACAAATGCAAGAGAAATACAATAATAACATCTAGGATTAACTAAGAGAGACATCACATCAGCTAGTAATACACTAAGCCCTAATGTAGTAGAAAAACATCATTATAAACAGCAGCACGAACATGAGCAGATGGTCACAGATGAACGCAGCAACAAGAAACAGATCAGTACAGTATCAGTATGATGTGACATTTTGCAGTGTTTATTCTTATTATTTATTTATTCATGAGTCTGACAGCCTCAGGGTAGAAGCTGTTTCTCAGTCTAGTGGTTCTACATTTGATGCTCCTCAACCTCCGTCCCGAGGGGAGTGGTGCAAAGAGTGAGTGTGCTGGGTGAGTGAGGTCTTTCATGATGCAGGTGGCTCTTTTTCTGCATCTGGAGGTGTAAATGTCTGTGATGGTGGGGAGACTGACTCCCACAGACTTCTGTGCAGCCTTCACCACTCTCTGCAGAGCTTTTCTCTCTGCAACTGTGCAGCCTCCATGCCACACGTTGATGCTGGAGCACAGGACGCTCTCCACTGCACACCTGTAGAACGAGGTGAGGACTGGGCTTCTCAGACCGGCTCGTCTCAGCCGTCTGAGGAAGTAGAGTCTCTGATGACCTTTCTTGATCAGGCTGGTGGTGTTATTGCTCCAGCTGAGGTTATCATTCAAGTGTACACCCAGGTATTTGTAGCTGGAGACCACCTCCACCGCAGATCCACCTATATACAGTGGGGTGTGGGTGTGTTTGTTCCTTCTGAAGTCCACAATCATCTCCTTCGTCTTCTTCACATTCATGTGAAGGTTGTTCTCTTTGCACCAGCTCTCCAGATGTTCCACCTCCTGTCTGTAGCTGGATTCATCATTATCTGTGATGCATCCCACCACAGCTGTATCATCTGCAAACTTAACAATATGACAGCCTGGATGTGTGGCTATACAATCATATGTGAGCAGAGTGAACAGAAGAGGGCTCAGCACACATCCCTGAGGAGAGCCAGTGCTGAGGGTGATGGTGGAGGAGGAGAAGTTGTGGATCTTCACGGACTGTGGTCTGTCTGTTAAGAAGTCTAAGACCCAGTTACAAATAGAGGGGCTTAGTCCAAGTGTGGATAGTTTGTCTATCAGAGTTTGGGGGATCATGGTGTTGAAGGCAGATGTGAAGTCCACAAAGAGCAGACGCACGTATGAGTCCTTCTGATCCAGGTGGGTGAGAGCAGTGTGGACCACGGAGGAGATGGCGTCCTCTGTTGATCGGTTCTCACGATATGCATATTGATGAGGGTCCTCGTTGATGTTGACGGCTGTCTTGATGTGGGACATGACCAGTTTCTCAAAACATTTAGCGACTATCGGGGTGAGAGCCACCGGTCTGTAGTCATTCAGACCAGTCACTGTGGAGCTTTTTGGGACTGGGATGATGGTGGCGGTCTTCAGGCAGGTGGGAACTGACTCCAGTGCAAGTGAGGTGGTGAAGATGTCAGCCAGCACCTCACAGAGCTGGTCCGCACATTCCTTCAGAACTTTCCCTGGGATGTTGTCTGGTCCCGTAGCTTTATGAGTAACTTATTCCTTCCTGGAATAAGTTTATCTTGAGCCAAAAAAACACGACTGCCACGACTTCTGCCGACGAAAGCAAGTATCACCGACACCGACAAGGTAAACACGTGTGGAGTCCAGCTTGGACTTGCGGGACCGACGACTCGCTGTGAGAACTTAATAAGAGAATCCGAGAGGAGTGAGACTTGGCTCTTTTTCATTGGTCCACTTGTTATCACTATTCAAGGGGAAATTCAGCGCAGAGAAGGAAATTGTTTAGGAAAAGTATCTGAGTGAGAGACTTTCAGACGCTAGATGAGAGTTTTAGCTGAAACTCGACAAAAACAATTTCTGTATAAGTCAGTTTGACATTTTAGCTGAACTTTGACACCTTTTCATTTGCAGAAATGACACATTGATGTTTCACATTTAAAGAATAACAGCATATAACATATATCATGAAAATGACAAAAGTTATTCTTTTGATTACATTAGAATAAAATCAAAGATAGAAATAGTCTCTTTTGGTGACTATATTCTCAGATTACAACTAATGGAATAATTTGTAGTAAATGTCTTGTTTTACTGAGAGGTCAGTAAAGGTCATCTCTGGAACAGTTCAAACATACACAGGTGTATCAAAGTGGACACGGTCATGCCCATTACAGAGGCCCAGACTTCCCTCTCCCCAGCCACTTGGAGCAGCTCCTCTGGGGGAATCCCAAGGCGTTCCCAGGCCAGCCGAGAAACATAGTCCCTCCAGCGTGTCCTGGGTCTTCCTCTGGGTCTCCTCCCGGTGGGACATGCCCGGAACACCTCACCAGGGAGGCGTCCAGGAGGCATCCTAACCAGATGCCCGAGCCACCTCAACTGGCTCCTCTCGATGTGGAGAAGCAGCGGCTCTACTCCGAGTCCCTCCCGGATGACTGAGCTTCTCACCCTATCTCTAAGGGAGAGTCCAGACACCCTGCGGAGAAAACTCATTTCAGCCGCTTGTATCCGAGATCTCGTTCTTTCGGTCACAACCCAAAGCTCATGACCATAGATGAGGGTGGGAACGTAGATCGATCGGTAAATTGAGAGCTTTGCCTTTCGACTCAGCTCTCTCTTCACCACGACAGACCGGTACAGCGCCCGCTTCACTGCGGATGCTGCACCTATCCGCCTATCGATCTCACGCTCCAGTTTTCCCTCATTCGTGAACAAGACCCCGAGATACTTAAACTCCTCCACTTGGGGCAGGACCTCCTCCCCGACCCGGAGAGGGCATGCTACCCTTTTCCGGCTCAAGACCATGGCCTCGGATTTGGAGGAACTGATCCTCATCCCGGCCGCATCACACTCGGCTGCAAACCGCTCCAGCGAAAGCTGTAGATCACGATCTGATGAAGCCAATAGGACCACATCATCTGCAAAAAACAGAGAAGCGATTCTAAGGTCACCAAAACGGATCCTCTCAACACCTTGGCTGCGCCTAGAAATTCTGTCCATAAAAGTTATGAACAGAATCGGTGACAAAGGGCAACCTTGGCGGAGTCCAACTCTCACTGGAAACGAGCCTGACTTACTACCGGCAATGCAGACCAAGCTCTGACACCGGTCGTACAGGGACCTAACAGCCCATATCAATGGGCCTGGTACCCCATACTCCCGGAGTACCCCCCACAGAACCCCCCGAGGGACGCGGTTGAATGCCTTTTCCAAGTCCACAAAGCACATGTAAACTGGTTGGGCAAACTCCCACGCACCCTCCAGGACCCTGTTGAGGGTGTAGAGCTGGTCCAGTGTTCCACGACCAGCACGAAAACCACACTGCTCCTCCTGAATCCGAGGTTCGACTATCCGACGGACCCTCCTCTCCAGAACCCCTGAATAGACCTTACCAGGGAGGCTTAAGAGTGTGATCCCCCTATAGTTGGAACACACCCTACGGTCCCCCTTTTTGAATAGGGGAACCACCACCCCAGTCTGCCAATCCAAGGGAACTGCCCCCGATGTCCACGCGATATTGCAGAGTCGCGTAAGCCAACACAACCCCACAACATCCAGAGCCCTAAGGAACTCAGGGCGAATCTCATCCACCCCTGGAGCCCTGCCACCGCGGAGCTTTTTAACCACCTCGGTGACCTCAGCTCCAGAGATTGGAGAGCCCGACCCAAAGTCCCCAGGCTCCGCTTCCTCAGTGGAAGACGTGCCAGTAGGATTGAGGAGGTCTTCGAAGTACTCCGCCCACCGACTCACAACATCCCGAGTTGAGGTCAACAGCACGCCATCCCCACCATAAATGGTGTTGGTCGCGTACCGCTTTCCCCCCCGAGACGTCGGATGGTGGACCAGAATCGCCTCGAAGCCGTACGGAAGTCATTCTCCATGTCCTCTCCGAACTCCTCCCACGCCCGAGTTTTTGCCTCAGCAACCACCCGAGCCGCATGCCGCTTGGACTGTCGGTCTCCAGTCCATCACAGACAAATAATTCAAAGTATATAAATACAAAAGTAAACAGACTTCAGCCTACCAAAGTGCATTAACCTTTAACTCAAAATAAAATACAGACTTCACAGGGTTTTTAACCATATTAATTCATATTTAGTAAATCTTTAACAAAATGTCAAAACCTGTGCAAGTTTACACAAAATCTCTTCTGAACTGTAATTTATGAACCATAATTTGTATAATTTAAAACTGGCTCTAAGCGATGTGTCTCACCTGGTCTCTTCGACCTGTTAAAAGCAAAATTACATTGTTTGTTGTACAACTTGTCTATAAGTTTTAGTATAATATGAGAACATAACAGTTACCTTTGAGCTGCAGTTGCATCAGAACTTCTCCCACGTTATTCTTGTTTCATGCTGGAGCTGTGTGGAGCTTTATTTACTAACGTACGTTGCTTCCAGCACATTAAAAATAAAAATAAAACCCTCACCTTCCACTGAGCTGTCTGCTTGTAAATCCTTTGTGATATAGCAGAAGATGGAGAGAGAAATATTTGCAGCAAACTTCGCCGGTCAGCTGCTTTCACTTTCATCTTCCACGCATTTTATCGTGTTTCCAAAATACTGTACCACAGTTTTATTTGACACTTCTTGAAAACAACCGTGCTCTTGTTTAGCTCTGTCTTCCCTCAGAACATTGTAGGATCTGAAATTATTTTTGAAGACGAAGGAGCGGGTTGAATTGCGCTCTCCTCCCTCCTCCATGCTATCAGGCTCTGTTCAGATAAAGGGAGCTGGCTAACTAGCTTGTGGTGGCCAAAATTCTACGGCGGTTGAAAGGAAACACAATGCAACATGCAATATGCTCAGGAGTAGGAGCGGAAAAAATATAAAATTAAACGTTTTAAAATCGAATTGGGGGCTTTTCATTTCATTTCATTTATTTATTTATTTAAGTTAGGACAATGCATATTAATCAACATGACAGCATTAAGCATCAATGTAAATATGCCGGAGTTAGCACAATACATTAGCTAATTTTCATCCGTTGTCCTAAGGCAGGTAAGAATAAGAAACGTCCCATAAAACAAAAGAGCAGAGAAAAATACAAACATCACCTATAGCTCATAACACAACATAAAATTACAATAAAAATATGATGCCATAAGAAAATAGACAAAGTAATCTCCACATGAGTGCACTTCTGATTAGTTTTCAGCCAAAGTTTCAGAGAATTTTTAAAGCTGGAGTAGGTGCCACAGTTCCTGATGGAAACTGGCAGTGTGTTCCATGACTGCGTTTCTCTGATGGACACCACCATTTGGCCAAATTTAGTCCTGCGCCGCTGCAGAAATCGATTCAGAATCGCCAGGACTAAGAATCTAGATTCTTTAAAAAATGTATTTTTTCTGCACCCCTACATCATACATCTCTCCAACCCCCAGGCCCACCTTGGTGACACTCCTGACCGAGTGTGTGTTGACCCAGTGCCATTCTGCTCTTCATGGTGTTTAAACTTGTAGAATTTTTCCATCTGCCATCTATCACCTACAAAGCCTGGATACTTGCCACATTTTTCCCCTCAGACAAATAGTTTTTTTTTTTTTAATGTAGCAATTTCTACTCCTATCTATTCATTTATTTTCACATATGACTTTTGCTAGACACAACTTGGCTTAAAAATCCTCCAAGATACTCTTATCTAGATCTGGTCTAGATTACTTCTTTTTCCAACAGACACTTGATCACTTTCATGCCTCTGGGCTTATTTCCAGCAACTTGTGTGGATGCTGAATAAAATGTATGCTGACTGCTCCTACCATGGCAGAGGAGAAGTTGGAAAGGGAATAGAAACACAGTCTACTCCAGCCTGAGCAGGAATAGCTGCAGACAAGTAATGTTTCCTTCCTAAGATACGGCTTCTGCAAACCGGCCTCACCCAGCCAGGCCAAGCTAACTAATGACAGATCCACACCTAATGCCCAGCAGTTGTTTGGTTTAGCTTTTGTGTGCATCAGGAGGTGGTTTTAGGGGGAAGAGAACATCACTTGTCAGCGTGTGGCTCGTGCCACTTGTGGAAAACCTCCTCCCATCCCTGGACAGTTAGGGAGAGAAGCTCTGACGCAGCGAAACACAATTCTGAGCAGCACAGGAGGTCCAAAGAGAACACAGCAATTTTTACAGCTTACTGAATTGTGCAGGTAGTTAGAAAGTGGATTTTTCTGTTTTATATTAGAAACAGTTTATTTTCTGACTAAAATTATGTAATTTTTACTGCTCAGCCTGAAATAAAAATAATGCATTTTAATTACTTTTGTAACTCTTTAATGAACTTTAAGTTTCAAATATCAAAATTTCAGTTTTTTTTTTTTTTTGGTCATGATATGCTAATTTTTAGGTGGGGAGTGGTAGTGTGTCCTAAATGATTTTTTTAAATTATAAATAAGAAAAGTATAAATATTCCAGTCCAGAATATTGTAGACACTCTAGCCCACTGCAAGAAGCTCAGAAATTATGCCTTGTTTTGGTTAAACTTACACAAGAGATCCTGATGCATGTTTGATAATCCACGTGGGAAATTCTAACAAAGTTAAGCCAGGTCCTCTGGATGGATGAAAAAAAAGTGAATGGTGTTTTTAATTTTTTTTTTTTTTTTTGTCTTTTCTCACAATTTCTAATTTTTGCCAGAAAGTTGTTGCTTTTACTGAACTGGCAATACTAGCGACATGCTGCAGCATGGTGCATTAAGTATTGATGTCTTTATTTCAGACAAGCCAATGGGATGAACCATTTTGAGCTGTGGAGCATCTGTTTATGCAGCCTCCATGCATGTGGAGCTGCCTTTTTTTTTGTATTACAAAAATGGATATAACTCAGTGAATTTAACTGGTATAGAGTATAGTTTGGTTGCACCTGAAATTCTAAGCCATTTGAAGCTATTTTGTGTAACTCTTTGGAACAGAGACGCACCCTGTTCCTGTATGAAACACAACAGTTTAATCATAAGAAAATATGCCAAGTTTGCTGCGCTCACCAGAGCCACAGATTCTCAGGCTCCCGGTGAGAGCCCAGTTATTCTCTGTTTTAAAATTATCTCCAAGCCTGACTCCGCTCACTCTAAGTGTGTGAAATATAACCAAACCAAATTTATGAGCATAAGAGAAGGTTTAGCTTTGAATACAGGGAAGGGAAATCTGAGATTACCATACCATACCATACCATACCATACCATTTTATTTATAAAGCACTTTAAACAGGAACAAGTCCACACCAAAGTGCTGGACAAACAAACACGCAACAGGCAACACAGACAATGAAGTACAACACGAAAAACATTAAAAAAAACATTGCAGATCATAAATAAAACGATCCAATACCAAATCAGCTGGCATTGAAAGCGATGGAGTAGTAGTGAGTTTTTAACCGGGATTTGAAAACCGAGAGGGAGGGAGGGAGATTGTCATCACTGAACGTTTCCATACTATGTCAAAATTTGTCCTCTTCATTTAATCCATCACATGTGAGATACACACAGGTGGAGCAGTGGTCAGCTACGTAGGCACCCGGGGAGCAATTGGGGATTAGGTGTCTTGCTCAAGTACACTATGGCATGTGGGAATGTCTAGGGGTTGAATAGCAACTTTCTGGTCCCAAGTTGGCTGCCCTACCTCTACCCCATCTCTGCCCCCTGGTGAATTTTATTTTTGACAAGCGATACAGTAGTGATTCAGTGATTAACAACAATATCAAAACTACGCTTGGCAGAATGCAGCTTCCACAGACATCAGCGTGGAGATAACAGTGCTCTAATGGAAGGAGAGGATGCTGTGCCTGGGGGAAGAAGAGGGGGAGACGAGACCGAGCTTTAGCGAGACAGAAGACTAATGCTAATAGACCACTGATCCCATCCCGGTTCCTGTCCAACATTCGCTCTTTTGAAAACAAGCTGGATCTGCTGCAACTGAGAGTGAGTGCCTTACAGGAGCTCAGGAACTGTGCTGTACTCTGTCTCATGGAAACATGGCTTAATAGCATCATGCAAGTCAGTGTTCCAGTTGGATGACATATTTTTTGGGGGCAGATTAGTGCAGTGAACTAATGAGGAAAGCAAGAGGAGGCAGAGTACATGTCTACGTAAACAAAGGTTGGTCCACAAATTGTGTTCTGATCAACAGTTCCTGCTCTGAGGCTTTAGAAAACTGACTGTGAAATGTCGACCACATTATTTACCTTGTGAGTTTTTGCCTGTTTATATCAATGTTGTCTACATAGTCCTGGATGCTAATGCTAAACATGCCCTGTCGGAACTAAATAATAATAACAACAATAATAATAATAATAATAATAATAATAATAATAATAATAATCTAAAAAAGCTAAGTCTGGTCCTCTGGACATTCAAAAAACAAAAAAACAAAACAAAGCAAAAAATTGTAGAAACGTTTCGTCTTTCGTCCGAAAGACTTCCTCAGTCTGAGGTGCTGGGTTCAGCTCAGTCTTATAAATAGCACCCTCTCACAGTGTTACACAACCAGTTGGCTGATGACAGCCTGAAACCAGCTGCTCACATGATCAAGGAGGACCATCAGCCTAACAATGGATCGTTAGCACCCTGATGGTTGTTTGCTATTCACAGAGGGCTGAGTGATACCAGCAATCACAGCATTGTAGGAGGGGAGTACTGTCCCCCTCCTACAATGCTGTGATTGCTGGTATCACTCAGCCCTCTGTGAATAGCAAACAACCATCAGGGTGCTAACGATCCATTGTTAGGCTGATGGTCCTCCTTGATCATGTGAGCAGCTGGTTTCAGGCTGTCATCAGCCAACTGGTTGTGTAACACTGTGAGAGGGTGCTATTTATAAGACTGAGCTGAACCCAGCACCTCAGACTGAGGAAGTCTTTCGGACGAAAGACGAAACGTTTCTACAATTTTTTGCTTTGTTTTGTTTTTTTGTTTTTTGAATGTCCAGAGGACCAGACTTAGCTTTTTTAGATTTTTCTACCTGGATTATTGAGCATGCATCAGGGAATAATAATAATCATTTTATTTAAAAGCGCCTTTCAGGACACCCAAGGACACTTAACAAACCAATACAGTGTAATACAGAGCAAACATTATCAGCGACAAATTGAATTATAAAATACATAAAGGATATGAAATGGAAGATAATAAAAATACATTTAGTAAAGTTAAGCTAGTCTAAAGAGATGTGTTTTCAGGGCTGTCTTGAACAGAGAAAGGGAGGTGGTGTTTTGAAGGTCTGGCGGTAGAGCGTTCCAGAGGTGAGGGGCAGAGCAGGTGAAAGCCCTGCTCCCCATGGTGGAGAGGCGGGCAGAGGGTACATGGAGATGTAGTGAAGAGGAGGATCTGAGAGAGCATGATGGGATGGGGATTTGTAGGAGGTCAGATAGATAAGGAGGGGCAAGGTTGTGGATAGCTGTGAACGTGAGAAGTAGACATCAGCTTGCTTCAAAACAAGCATCTGGAGGCTTTTTACATGGCGGCTGGTGATTTTAATCATGTAAACCTGAAATAAACTCTGCCGAGATTTCATCAGCATGTGACTATAACAGTGGTCTGAAACCTTTATGATCAAAGGAGCCATTTCTGCCCCTTCGTTCACTAAATTAAACGTGTCCAGAGCCGCAAAACCTGCTACAATTGTCATTTTCAACTGGTGGCCCATGGGCCACTTTAAGTATGTTAGAGGGGGCTTTTCTGGCCAGTAGGCGTGAAATTATAAAAACTAAAAACATCCAGTGATTGTTAAAATTTATTGACATTTTTACATTTTGAGACAATTTTTTTTTTCCACTCATCCATTTATTTATCCATGGATTATCTTAACTCGCTTCTTCCTTTTCAGGTTGCAGGGGGTCAGTGGTGTCCATATCCAGGCCGCAAGTCTATCACAGAAAACTGGATTCTTGTAAAGAAAAAAAAAATATTAATTTGCCAATTTAAAAAAAAATTAAAACAAAGAACTGTGCACTGGCTTATGTTTTTTTTTTTTTTGTTGGAGAAATTGAGTACTTTGAAGAAATAAAGCATAAAGTTAAAGGGAGTATAATTTACTCCATGTATTAATACTATTATCCTCATATTTGTAAAGGAAATCACAAGAAAATGGTAAAGCTAGTCATTTTTTTGTTGTGGGTATAACATCCTATAAAATTCAGAACTCAAAGCTTGAAAGAGCTGCATGTGGCTCCAGAGCCACATGTTGCAGACCCCTGGAATATACCAACACGGGGAACTAACACACTTGACCATGTTTACACCAACATTCAAGATGCATATAAAGTCGTACCCCACCCCACCTCAGCTTCTCTGACAACATCTTCATCTTTATCCATCTTATTCCTGATTTGGCACCATTACCCATAATTCATAGCGGAAGATGGTTGTTTACTTCTGCTTGCGCTGTTTACAGTTGCGGAAGATGGCGAACAGACTACAGACTCTTGACCAAGGCGCAAGAGCTAGATGTCTGCAAAAAATAGCAGTGGTCGGAGTTGACCCCTATGAGTTGGAGAAATAAATCATGTCAGACGAAGCGGACAAGCTGTCACCGAGAAGTTACTCTGGTATCGTTAATTATTTAATGACTACGAGGAGTGCACAACGAGGAGCTTCACAGCTTTAAATCCATGGATGTTTATAACCAGTAACAGATTTGTGAAGGACGTCCAAATCTTCATGTTAATAACAGTTCTAATGACTGGCAGAGTAAGTGATTACAATAATGTACACGTAGATGTGCCTCATAGCTAGCTACAGCAGCTAAGCTAATCTTTGCTACAGTAAACATCAATGTTATTTACTGCGTGCTAAGCTGATGTAACTTGTACTACAGTAAAGATTGCTGTTATTTCTCACATTACTACATTATTTATTTAGCCTATGACTGCCTTTCATACTGAAATTAGTGTTAACAAAATAATTTATTTGTAATTATTGCTCAGTCATAGTATTTAATGTTTTTCAGTAAATGTCACTGATATTATTTAGTTTCCACTATGATCTGCCTTTGTTAATAAAGTTAGTGGTGAAGTTACAATTTGGTAACTCCTTTTAATCCATTGGTTAAATGTTACTTTAAACCCTGAAACAAGAACAGCATTTAAATTGTTTTCCTCCTTTGTGTTGTATTTCTGTGTAAGGTACTCCCAGGAGATGGATGAAACTCCACTTGGTCCAGAAGTTGTGTGCAGTCATGCACCACAGCAACAAATGAGTGAAAATATAATTTTCTATAAATAAATCTGCTTTTCAAGTACATTTGGTGTTGCTATGAGACATGCATTCCTAAATGCACATGTGCTTACCTTTAGTTTGAATAAAACAGTTGCACCAAGTTTCACCTTCTTTATTTCAATAATTAATATGTTTAATGTCCTATAATGAGAAGTAGCTTCATTGTGATGTCAACTCTACTAGAAATAATTCTACTGCACCGTCTGAAATCCTGCAAAGTACATGACAGAACACAGCAACAAAACACATATGC
>JBBPBX010004765.1:0-12138 GCA_038048925.1 Garcialebias charrua
TTTAACATCTTACCTCTCCATCAATCTGGTTTCAGGAAAAAACACAGCACAACAACTGCTTCTCTGAAGGTTCTGAATGATGTTGTTGAAGCATTGGATGCTAAGGACTATTGTGCTGCACTTTTCTTAGACCTGTCTAAAGCTTTTGACACTGTGGATCATAACATCCTGTGTCATAAGCTCTCAGAAATCGGTTTCTCTGATCACATCATCGGTTGGTTTTCTAACTATCTTTCCAATCGGAGGCAATGTGTTCAACATAACGGTACGTCTTCGAGCTATTTAACAGTTAAAAATGGTGTGCCACAAGGCTCAGTTTTAGGACCCACTCTCTCTAAATGGTTTTCAGAATCTGTTGGAATCCTGGCAAATACCAATGCAGATTTGTTCCTGTCTTTGATTTTATATGTCTACCTTATAATGTTTTGCTAGTTTGATACTTTGTTAAAAAAAAAAAAAAAACTTTCTTTTGTTTTTTTTCTCTCTTTTGTTTTCTATTGTTTATTGTTTGTTTGTTTATTGTTTATTGTTTAAGGAAATTCTACCACTGCTGTTCATTGTTCTTTAGTTTTAGCAGGTCGCTTTCGTAAATGAGCCCATGAGGTTCAAAAGATTTACCTGACTAAATAAAGGTTGAATGAATGAAAAATGTCCACCCAGTCTTTTGATCTCTTGTCTGTAAGATTTTTTTCTACATTCATTATTTCTTCTTTGTCAGTTCCATTTAGAAAAATACTGTTTGCACAACTACTTTTGGTATTTTAGCTGCAAGGCTTGATTCAACATTCACAAAATAATGATTATAAGGGGCGGCCGTGGTGTAGTGGTAATGGCAGTCGTCTCCCGATCGGAAAGTTGGCGGTTCGACTCCCGGGACCCGCACCATGTGTTGTTGTGTCCTTGGGCAAGACACTTAACCCTGAGCTGCTCCCGGTAGGACTGGAAAGCACCTTGCATGGTAGTCTGCCGCCACCGGTTTATGAATGTGTGTAGCATTCAATATATGTGTAGCACTTTGAGATTTTCAGTAATGAAAAGTGCGTTATAAATTGAATTAATTATTATTATTATTATTAAATCCATTTACAATTTCATTCTCATCGTGAATTTTATCGTTGTCCTTTACAAAATATTGTGAAATACCCATTTTTACTTTATGATTCTTCAGAACACTATTCATTACTCGCCATGTTGCTTTCATATCACATTAATTTTATCTAATAAACCACTGTAATATTTCTTCTTATGTTTCCTTATAGTCCCTACTAATTTATTTTTATACTTTTTATATTTTTTCTTCTGTGTTTTGTGTTTGCAATTTCAAGAAGCATGAATACAAATAATATATATATTTTTTATAAGCATTTCTCAACCCTTTTGTCATCCATGGTTGGTCAACAATATTTCTCTTTGTGTAATTTTTTTGCACACAGTTTTTTTATACAGAGCTTCGAAGATATTCATAAACTCATCATAAGATCTGTTCACATCATCAACATACACATCATTCCAGTTTTGTTTATCTAGATCCTCTTTTAATTTATCAAAAGCTTTTTTCTATGTTTTTTTTCTTAGTTGTATTTGCTTTTGTGATGCTTTGATCATTTTTATAGATTATGAAAACTGGTAAATGATCACTTAAGCCGGTCGTTAAAATACCACCTATCACATCCCCATTTGTTATATTTGTGAAAATATGATCAATTATTGTAGCACTATGAGTTGTAATTCTTGTTGGCTTTGATATCAACGGATAAAGATTTAAACTATACATTGAATTTATAAATGTACTGATGGTATTTTAATCTGGTTTATTTCTCAGATCATAATTAAAGTCTCCACACAAAAAACTTTTTTATTAAAACTCTTTTCCAATAGCTCCATGATTTTATCAGTGAATATTTCTATATTTGATCCTGGTGATCTATATACACAACTTATTATTATGTTTTTATCATTCTTGTTTATTATATTTATATTGTTATCATTTCCATAATATTATCAACAGTTATTGACATTTCCATTCTTGTTTATTATATTTATATTGTTATCATTTCCATAATATTATCAACAGTTATTGACATTTCACTAATTAATTTACGTTTTATTTAATTATTAACAAATAGAGTGACTCCACCACCCCTTTTATTACTTCTGGTCATATGATATAATTCATACCCTTCGATGTGAACATTTGTGTTTTCATCATTGAGCCTTGTCTCTGACAGTGCTATTAAAGTAAAATTTATTTTTAATTGTTTTAAGTAATCTGTTATTTTGGATTTATATTTCTACTATTGAAGTGAATAATAGAGAGACTTACATCTGTCATATTGATGTCATTAAACTGCTCTTCATTATAATATTTGCTATCTTTTATTACAGGAAAAAAATTGCTTCAATCACATTTTCAACATTATATATTTTAGGTTCTGAGTCTTCGTATGCTGTTATATTTTAATGTATTTGTTCATTTGACTGTATATTATGTCTATTTTGTGTGCGAGTTGTTTCAATGATTTATATTTGTCATCTCATGAGCTATGTTTTTCCAGATCCTACAGTTCTTTTATTATTTTAGCCTAAGACCTGTTATGTGCTTTGATCCAGATGTTTCCATTTCTTGCCCATGTTGATGCTATTTTTTTTCTGTTTTTTTTAACAACCTTGCTTCACGTGCAATATTTCCTTTTTTATGGTTAGATGTTCATTTATGTATACATTTGTTCCCTTCAGCTGTTTTGCTTGCATTATTACATTGTTTCTTGACTTTCTACTAATGAACCTGACAACTATAGGTGGTTTGAATTTTTCTGATTTACTGGGCAGGGTGTGACAGATTGAAATGTCCTCATGTTTTATGTCAATGTCCTTGTCCTGTAAAAAATGCATTTATCTATGATGTCAGGTTGGAAATTCAAAAATTGGGGGTGCATTTTTTTTTGTTGCTAATCAACATTTGATGTGATGCAGATTATTATTATTATTAATTTGGAATTGACGAGGACAGATTTCTGATCCAAGCAGCCTCAGCCCCTTTACAAATACTCACTCTTGTTGGTTCATTGAATGACAAATGATTGACAAGAATATCTTACTTGCCTTGAGCTTCAATTTTCCCACTGTGTGGGGGATGTTATTGTATTAGTGTTATATGCAGAAGAATAACATTTTGAACAACACAAACTTCACTCCAAAAATGTCTCTGGCCTAAAGGATGGTGACGTTACTGTATGTACTGGATGTGTCTAGTGTCTTTGTTTCATGTTTGCACAGTACGGTACGTCTCAGCATGTGTCATCACTGAGAGCCTCCACAGCATGTGGACAGAAGGGGGATATTTGAGTGTCTGCACCTGTGGGTGCAGGTGTATTTGGTCTCATTTGGTGCCTAAAAAGTCGATTCTACCAGAAAGACAAATTCAAATATCCCCTGAGAAGTAGCGCTGGAAGGAAGTAACAGTTTTTCTCTTTTACATTCTGAACTCTGTTGACTTCAGCTGGAAGAAATGGCTTTTAAAAATATCTCAAGCTACCTCTCCAACTCTTTTTTTTTCTTCTTCTAAGTTTATCTTTATGTACAAGTATAAAAGCTTCCAGTTGCTAGCTTTGCATAGAGCTGGTTTCCTGATAGCTCTCTAAATCTTCAGGACTGTCGAGGTGTGGAACTCCAGACAGAAGTCTTATTTATGAGCTCTCAACAATGGAAGCCCATAAATTGAACTTATGACGCTGATTCTTGTGTTTTCTTTACTTTTTTTTCCAGAGTCTGGGTTCTGCAGACCGAAAGGAAAACCAGAATAAGAAGTAAGTGTTCTTTTTTCACCATATTGACATCATTCAGTGTTGGTTTTGGCACAACTAGAATTAACTGTGGCTTCATAGTAAAAACCTAAACTATTTACTAAGTCTGATATTCTACACTATGCTTTGTCTTTTCATAAATTGTCTTGTTGATCAACTTTTAAGGGGCTAAACAGTGAAGTAGCTCAAATTATCACTTCACTGACAGCCTCATTGCCATTTGGAGATGTGTAACCATGGTAACCTATGAATTTTGTGTCTACTTACACTAATGGGACAAAAATAGGTAATTTAGAAATCACAGTATGCCTACCATAATAATGTGGCAACCCCTAAAGAGGGAAAAGCTGAAAGAAGATTATGCCTTGCCAAGTGAAGCCTTGCATTGATATTAGAGTTTCTGAAATATTTTAATATAGTTGCATTGTATAAAGTTTAGTTCACTTTAGTATCTTTACTTCTTGCACACTGCATTGTTTCTTTAAGCTACTTGTTTAAGCCTTTGACCTCATTCATCTGTGTGTATGAAACAGCAAATTGTTTTGTGTGTTGGAGTTTTTTCCATTCTAAATCAAGATTATAGATCAAATCCATAACCCATTCCACAACAGTAATAATACTTCTTTGGGGTTTCAATTCACCACTATTTAGGTTGATCAGAACAGAATCTGGAAAAAAATATATATCATTGGTGTTTGAGTTTTGAAAAGCAGGTCTGTGAACCTACTGAGAAATGTACCGGCAGTTTAAAAAAAATAATAAATCTGTTTGTTTATTATGCAACATGTCTTCGTGTTAATGTGATGGGACATGTTGAGTATGACATCTCTTCACATTCACATCTTCCTTTTATATTCCAATGTTAATCACAGAGATAGTTTTATAAAGATTTTTGTTATAACAGTAGAAGTTTAACTGACAAAAGAACAAAAAACTGTGTATTTTTTCTCCCAGCTATTATAGTCCTTTCAAATTATGCCATTTTTGCTTTTAAGTCTTCCTATATTTTCTCCTGTCTTTTTAGAGAGCAAAAATAAGATAGACCAGGAGTCTGCAACCTTAATGATCAAAAGAGCCATTTTACGGCCACATTCACTAAATTATGAGTGATCAGAGCCACAACAACCTGCTACAACTGATTATCAACTAGTGGCCTGTGGGCCACTTTATGTTGTTGGAGAGTGTTTTTTGTGGCCAGTAAAGCCCCCAGTAGAGCTGCGCGTACTGGCTATACGCCTCTGTACAACGTACGTACGCAGAGGCAAAAGCATAGCCCCGCGTAGCCCCTCAGGGCACGAACGCGCAAAGCTAAATTTTTACGACCTCGTACGCGATGCGCGTTGTCTCACAATAAACTGGCCGTGGCCGGACTGTTTTGTATGTTACACAAATTAATTAAATTAATCTTCTTTATTGCTGATCGGGCCTTTTCTTTTGTTTTTTTGCCTAAAGTCGAGTAATCGCTTCTTCCTCCGTTCACTCCATGACTGAAATGAATGAATTCATGTCCTACCTGGCTGCGCTTGGGTTTAAATATTTCCTGGTGGGCTGTGGGCTGCAGGAAAAGCGCTCACTGTTTTTATTTTAATTTTTTAGAAGTTTTTATTAACATATAAAGTTAGAAAGACCGCAGCGGGAGCAGCAGAGCCAACCGCAGCTCGTCTGGAGCTGAAGCCAGTGGATTGTCCCACTGAGCTGTCAATCATTTCAGTAGGCGTGTCAGCAAGTGACCGATCAGCGACTAAGTTTGTCCTGCTTCGTGCGCAGCTGATCAAATTACAACAAGAATCTGGAGCGAAAACGCGAGCATTTAAAAAAAAGAAAGAAAAAGAAAGAAAGCAGAGCTGTACCAGCGAACGCGTGCACACAGAATGCGCGCGCAGAGTGGCGTAAAGCCAGGACGCTGAGGTCTATCCCAGCCTTAAGGGTGACATTATAAAGCTAAGAAATATCTAATAGTTTATATTTTTACAATTTGAAGTAAAAATACCAGATTCTTTGGGGGAGGGGGGTAGTTTTTTAATTAATAAAAACTATGAACTATGCAGACCTATGTTGGTTTTTTTTTATTGTGGAAAAATTTATCAAATATAGAAATAAAGCATAATGTTAAAGCGAGTGTGCTTTACTCCTTGTACATGTTCCAGTATTCACATATTTGCAAAGGAAATGACAGGAAAACTGCTAAAACTAGTCCTTTTTTGGAGCTTGTATAACAACCGATAAAATTCAGTTTTATGGCAGTTGTGGTGAAAGTTTGAAAGAGCAATTGCAGAGGAACCAAAGTACAGTATGTGGCTCCAGAGCCACACGTTGCAGACCCCTGGGATAGACTATGTACAATGATCAGTTCCCTTTCAGTCATGTTCTCTCGGTGCAACATACTTGCTATGGGAATTGCACCCCCGCGCGATTACCTGAAGGAATATACTCACACCTTTATGGCTAGGGGCATCACCGCCGCGCCAGAGGCCCCACCCTCTGGTTACTTAAGCGGCTTGCGACCCTCCATCTTCCTCTTTTTTGCCCTTCACCTCGCTTAAACCTGAACTACCTCTTCACAGTACTTCTCTAGTGCCTTAATCGCTCATTCGATGTGAGCTCGCTCCCTACACAGAGCGCACAGAGAATTATTTCCTGCGTACTGCTGGACTAGCATGCCTAGTCCAGCATTTTTCCACCTAACCCCGAAGTTTTCTCTCCTCTCTCTACAGATTGCTTCGCGACGGCGCTGACTACGACATTAAAAAAAAAAGGAGGCTGCCTCGCTACGTCAAGCTAGCGGGCTGGCCAGCGAAAGCAACACGACGGAGGAGACACCTCAGGAAAAAAGAAGAAAAATTTTGGAAGGACTCGCTCGCCTCGTCTCGGAGAGAATGGCTCCGGAGAAGGGGAAGCAGAAAGCGAAACTTCCAAGGAAGACCACCGCTGCGGCGAGCCCCATCTCGCGCGCCTGCCCAAGTGGCTGTGGTTTTTATCTCGTGGCGACGGACACCCACGAGGCCTGTCCTGTCTGCCTGGGAATGCTTCATGCAAAAACTGTGCTGGACGCACCTGACTTTTGCCCACACTGCAGCATCATGATGGATATGGTGCTACGGCATTGGGTCGACCTTGTCGCCAAAGCCATGGGGACCTCAGCCACGTCTGCGGACGCAGACACCACGGAGCCTCTCACCCCCACACCGGAGTTGGAGAGTATGGCTTTACACGACAGCATGCGGGTCGAATGGGGTGACACCCCCGACGTGTTGGCCAACATGGAGGACCTGACTGTCGAATTCGACACCCGGGGTATGATGAACGACGACGAGTTATCGATCTCGGCCTCGGGTGAATTTTCAATGGAGGAAGCGGACGTAGAGATGGAGGATCAAGGTGACGCACTCGCCTGGACCCCCTTACCCGCGCTCCCGGACACGGACTCTTCCATTCCTGCTCTGTTTGAACTGTGCCACAGAGCAGCGGACGCACTGCAAGTGCCCTGGCCCAAACCCCCTCCTCGCCAACAGGTTACGAGGCTAGCGGGAAATTACTTTTATTAAAAGCAACAGGCTGCCACGAGGTAGAGGATGCCTGTGTTCCCAGACTTCCTCACGGAACTAACACACACCTGGACTCACCCACGAGCCCCTATGCTTCTTCCCCTCTCACAATTTCTCGACGTGGATGGAATGGACGAGGTGGGTTTAGCTAACGTGCCTCAAATAGAGGACACTGGTGTCTCACCTGGCCCCAAATTCTTCAGGAACAAAACCAATTCTCCCTAACAAGGCCTGCCAGGCCTTGGCGTCTCTCCTCGAGAAATGCTACAGGGCTCAAGTACTTGCGGTGCGTGCCATGCACGCGTCTGCGCTGATGCAAGCTTACCTGGCAGAAAAGCTGCAGCAGCTTCAAGTAGCAACGGACAAGCAGGCGGCCGCCGAATTGCTGGAGGAAGCCCGCAGAACAACTGACTTCATGCTCCGAATGATGGGGACTGCTACGGTTGCTCAGGGCAGAGGGATGGCGGAGGTGGTCATTGCGACCCGCCATCTATGGATGACACTGACGGACTTACCCGAGGGACAAAAGTGCCTTTTCTCCATCACTCGATACAGCCGGAAGGGCTGTTTGGAAAAGCTTTGGAACGGATTCAGACAAAACTGGACCAAAGATGCAAACAGACAGAGGCTCTCCGGGTAGGGATCCCCCGTAGAAGCTTTGCCTCCCCCAAGGGAAAATGCGGAGGGAAGACCTGCCCAGCCCAGGCACCACTCGACAATGCGTGCCCCATCGCAAAAGCGGCCAGCATACGAGGAGGAGCCTAGGCAGAGACCTCCTTCGGGCCCTCCTTGTAACGAGCACGCCTGGAGAAAGAACAGGTTTGTCCCTCGCCAGATGTCCAAACACAGGGCCTCTTCAGCGAGTCATGACAACAGACAGAAACGGGCCTGATGAACCAGGCTCACATTTTCATATTACACAGTCACCCGCCCATGCAGTAACGGGAATGATCAACCTAAACCCAGACTTTATTTGTAACATAGTACAAAAAGCTGGTTTGTTCTCAGCATGCACCAATCATGCCCTCTCTGCTGTGAGTGACTTAAAATCATATACGTCATGTCACGTAAGCACAAATAAAATCATGAAACAGCAATTTTCTGTTTTACTGACTCAAAAAAAAAAAAAACAACAACACACAACTTCTCCCAGCAAAGCAGATCCTTCTGACCTGCATGCCGTCATAAAGGGAGGGGTTTCCCCCCCCCACGGCCCACGGGGTGTTAGAATATTTAATAAGCCCCGGCAGACTGCCTCTGTTTCATCTGCGGTGAGCAGACACAGTGGCGTCTGTAAACACCCTCCCTGCCCCTTACAGAGGCAGGTGGGGAGGGTCACGTGTTTAGGCTCTCGCCCCATTATCAATGGCGAGACAGCCAATACACCAAATAGACGGGCATGTGACGTTGCCGCAGCTCAAGGAGCCGAGTCGACAACATCTCTTGACGTGGGAGCTGCTTCAAGCGCCTTCATGCAGCTTAAAGCTTCACACCTTCAAGGAAGCTGTGTTCAACTGGCTGCAAACAAAAACAAGTCTTAACGTAATCAGATTCCTTTTCCTGTTGTTCGAAGGGAACTGCACTCTTTATCACCAAGACTAAAAGGAACCCCCCCCCACGCTTTTGTGTGGCGATTGCTCCTTCCTGTTATTAACGAGGGAACTGCACTCTTTATCACCAAGACTGAAAGGAACCCCCCCACGTTTTTGTGTGGCGAATGCTCCTTTGTTATTAACGAGGGACACGCAAAACTCATGCAACAGTCAGGTAGCACGTGACCTGCCTCTACGTGCTGATCCAAAACTGTCTTTAAAATTTATTCGGGATCCGGCCAGTTTGCCTGGCACCAGAGCTTCATCGAAGCCAAGGGCCAATGGTCGAGGCCACTCCACTAGAAGGATTGGAGTAAGGAGGTCTGCTTGCCTACGTGGTCTGCAGCCCCATAATTTGGAGGAGGATAAGAATAATTCTCCTCCAAAACTGTCTAATGGAGTTGACAGGTTGTACCCGTCCTCAATTATCCCTGAGCAGGACAACTCAGGGACAAGCAGCCTTCTCCCAAACTTGGTGGACAACTAAGGGCTGTTGGCCTCTGGTTTACCAGAGGAGGCGTTGCGGCCACCCAGGCCAAAAACTGCCAGAAGTCTCAGTCTGTCGACTGAAAGAAACAGGCTGATGGCAACAGGCCTGCCCGAAAACGTGGTATTAACCATACAAAATGCTCGTGCAGGGTCAACACAATCTTTATACGTCCAAAAATGGCGTATCTTCGAGGCCTGGTGCTCAGAAATAATAATAATAATAATAATAATTAATTCAATTTATAACGCACTTTTCATTACTGAAAATCTCAAAGTGCTACACATATATTGAATGCTACACACATTCATAAACCGGTGGCGGCAGACTACCATGCAAGGTGCTTTCCAGTCCTACCGGGAGCAACTCAGGGTTAAGTGTCTTGCCCAAGGACACAACGACACATGGTGCGGGTCCCGGGAGTCGAACCGCCAACTTTCCGATCGGGAGATGACTGCTATTACCACTACACCACGGTCGCCCCAGAAAGAAATATTGCTTCTTATGCATGCAACCTGGTCCAAATCTTGACCTTCCTTCAGGATCTCTTGGAGAAGGGTCATTCTCATTCAACGATTAGTCTTCCTTTCAGCTATTTCTGCTTGTCATGAAGGCTGGGGAAACAGGACACCTGGAGCATACCCAATCATAATAAGATTTATGAAGGGTGTCCTTCGATCTAAACCACCCAACAGGATCCTGACTCCTAGCTGGGACCTCGGTTTGGTTTTGGGGGCTCTATGCGACCCCCCATTCGAGCCATTGAGTGAGACTACGATAGATATACTATCTTATAAAATGGCCTTACTCCTGGCTCTTTGCTCGGCGAAACGCGTGGGTAACATCCACGCGTTATCTGTGCATCCAATGCATACCAGATTCGCCCAGGATGGGTCAAAGGTCACACTGAAGCCTAATCCCGCATACACCCCCAAGGTCTGGACCCTGAATTATAGGAGTCTAGACTTTGATCTTTCCTCTTTTCCACCTGCCTCTGTCCTGAACCAGGATAAGGAAAGGCTACAGGCTCTCTGCCCAGTGAGGGATTTACGCACCTACATGCAGAGAACAGCCGAATGGAGAAGAACAAACCAACTGTTTGTCTGCTTTGCAGCACCTGCTACCGGGAGAGCCTTATCAAAACAACGCCTCTCACACTGGGTGACTGAGGCCATTAAGAGGGCCTACGGTAGTAAAGGTCAGCAGGCACCCTCTGGGGTGCACGCTCACTCCACTAGGGGCCTTGCCACTTCCTGGTCATTGTTCAAGGGTATACATGTTGAGGAGAGTTAGGACTGTATGTTGATTTTTATGAGTTTAGCTGGAGCACTTCACCCACACAGACACTCCGGTCAGAGAGCGAGTCCAAACACAGCAAGATGGTGTTTTATTGGGAGTTTAATTAACTATCCAGTTAGTTTACAGCATGAAGTTTCTCTTTTCTGAGCTGTCTATTCTTCATAACTAATGATAACTGGCATTAACTGTCCCTTTTTCTGTCTGTCTGGTATCTGAAATAAAAGAAAACGGCTAAATAAGTACAGGCTAACAAATAGCTTACCCTTAATATTACAATAAGACAGAACCTTAAACATGAAATAAACATTTCTTGGGCTGTCTCATATTTGCGCCAAAATCGCCACCCCATTTATATATGAAAAGAAGAAATTAGCGCTCATTAACAGTGCATTAAGCTCACCTTTGTCACAAACGCAGACAGGCATCAACGATAGAAAACACCAACGGCTATCCATTTATATATGAAAAGAAGAAATTAGCGCTCATTAACAGTGCATTAAGCTCACCTTTGTCACAAACGCAGACAGGCATCAACGATAGAAAACACCAACGGCTATAAAAACCAACGGCTTTCTCAGCTCTATTTATCCCCAAGGACCCCTTAGCTGTCTAACAAGATGCCTGATGTAAAAAATACGAATTAGCTGTCTAACATAAAATGAGAATTAGCTGTCTAACAAGATGCCTGAACAAAACAATGCAGAAATACTAGGGGAATTTATAACAGCCGCCCCCAGAATAGCCTAGCTATTATGTATAGTCTATTAAATTCCCTAAGATGAAGTGGAGTCCTGTATTTTGTCCATCATCAGGTGGAATGGCCGGAAGCTGGATCATAGCCTACGTGGTACCGGCCGCAGGTAGGTCTTCTCTCCAATCCGAACCTCAGCTGACCGGATCCGACCGTCTGCACTCTCGATCACCTTGACAACCTCCCCGATGGGCCACCGTGCTCTCTGAAGCTGGGGATCAACGATCATGTCGATCGTGCTCTGCGTGAGGTCATCAGTAGGCCGCCTCCACTCCTGCCGAACTTCCAAGAACGGAAGGTGATGCCGCAGGAACTGCACACAGAAGTGGTCCACCATCATCTGACAGTGGCGCCAACGTCTTCTTGTGACGGTGTCAGGAGCGTAAGACGCTTGGGGTAAGGAGGCGTCCCGCCGCCCCATCAACAACATATTTGGCGTCACTGGATCAGGATCAGCTATGTCTGATGAAACATAGCCTAAGGGCTTGGCGTTGGATCTGGTCTCGACCTCGATCTTCTTACATATGTGCAGGAACTCGTAGTACGGGTTGGCTCGCTCCGTCTGGTAGGACTCGATCTCCTCCAGCTTCACGGTGTCCACGATGGCTGCCAGAGACTGCTGGCACCGCTCCTTCTCCTGCTGAGCCGCACAGCTCAGCTG